>CAJQUW010008544.1:0-77734 GCA_907163375.1 Prostheceraeus crozeri | reverse complement strand
GGATGGTGAAATGGCTACCAGATTTGGAATCAGTGTCAAATTCTCATATCTGTATGGTGAGTTTCAAGTCAATCGGAGAGAAAAAATTTCAACATTTTTTTCGAAAAAACGACAGAGTTAGAATTTGGGACGTTTTGTGTGTAGCGCGTGGGGGATCCAAACGAAGCATCGCAATGAGATGAGAAAACGGAGGCCAGATTCGGAATCTACGGTGAAATTTTGGGTAGGAAGATATTATGGAAGGATGTTTCCAGCTAAATCGGAGATAAAAAATTTTTCGCTGACGTCCCCCCCCCTCTGACCAGCTGCTTCGAGGTCTATTTGGCTTCCAGTGGAACGGATTTTGTCGTGCGATAGCTCGTTTGAAAGCTAAGAGTGAGAGACAAATTTAGTGAAAGAATCGGCTGTTCCTATCTGTCATCGTTCAAAAGTTAGAGCGTTACAAGATTTTAGGTCGGAGCTCGCTTACCTGAAAAAATCCTAAGTGTCAGAGTGACTTTGTATGGGTAAAATTTTGAAAATTTTCCAAAGTGTGGAATTTCGACCTGGGACCGTCATCACCAAACATTTTTCATCAAATTTTGAAATTTCGCTGCCGTCCCCCCCCCTCCCCCCCCTCTGGACATATAATTTTTATTTTCTTTTTTTTTTACCTTCGATTTTAGCTTCCCAGTGACGGATTTTGTCGTGCGATAGCTCGTTTGAAAGCTAAGAGTGAGACAAATTCAGTGAAAGAATCGGCTTGTTCCTATCTGTCTTCGTTTCAAAAGTTAGATAGATGCGGTTACAAGATTTTAGTCGGAGCTCGCGTACCTGCCTAAAAAATCCTAAGTGTCAGAGTGACTTTGTATGGGTAAAATTTTGAAAATTTTCCAAAGTGCGGAATTTCGACCTGGACCGTCACCAAAACATTTTTCATCAAATTTTGAAATTTCACTGACTCCCCCCCCTCTGGACAGCTTGCTTCGATTTTGGCTTCCAGTGGACGGATTTTGTCGTGCGATAGCTCGTTTGAAAGCTAAGAGTGAGACAAATTCAGTGAAAGAATCGGCTTGTTCCTATCTGTCTTCGTTTAGATGTGAGACGCCATTTAAGATTTTGGGACATTGGCGAAAAACGACAGAGTTAGAATTTGGGACGTTTTGGACTGTAGCTTCAAAACGAAGCATCGGATTGGAAAACGGATTTCAGATTTGGAATCAGCGTGAAATTCTCTATCTGTATGGTGAGTTTCAAGTCAATCGGCGAGAAAAAATTTTCAACATTTTTCGAAAAAACGACAGAGTTAGAATTTGGGACGTTTTGGTGTGTAGCGCCCAAACGAAGCATCGGATGAGAAAACGGAGGCCAGATTCGGAATCTACGTGAAATTTTGGGTTAGGAAGGATGTTTCCAGCGAAATCGGAGAGAAAAAATTTTCGGCTGACGTCCCCCCCCCTCTGGACAGCTTGCTTCGATTTTGGCTTCCAGTGGACGGACGGATTTTGTCGTGCGATAGCTCGTTTGAAAGCTAAGAGTGAGACAAATTCACTGAAAGAATCGGCTTGTTCATATCTGTCTTCGTTTAGATGTGAGACGCCATTAAAGATTTTGGGACATTGGCGAAAAACGACAGAGTTAGAATTTGGGACGTTTTGGGCTGTAGCTTCAAAACGAAGCATCGGATTGGAAAACGGATTTCAGATTTGGAATCAGCGTGAAATTCTTTATCTGTATGTGTGAGTTTACATGTCAATCGGAGATTTCAAGTCATCGGGCGAGAAAAATTTTTCAACATTTTTCGAAAAAACGACAGAGTTAGAATTTTGCGATGGCTGCCTACTGTAGAGCCAAAACGAAGCATCGGATGGGAAAACGGAGGCCAGATTCGGATTCAGCGTCAAATTCTACATGGAAATGGTGTATTTCCAGCTCAATCGGAGCACTAGAACCGGAGATAGACGGGATTTTTAGTGTTTGGATGATGGGTATTACGTCATCAGCTGATCGCCACACACTATATAAGCTGGGAACCGACGGAGACTTGTCATTTAGAGGAGAACGATTGTCAGTAGGTCGTCTCTCTGAGCTCCGATGATAGCTTCGGACATTCCAAATTCCAAGTTTCTGTAGGAGACCCGACTTAGAAAAAATTTCATTGCTGATATCAGCTAAGGCGTCAGACTTAGAGGTTCGCCAGGAGATGGCCTTCGTCTCCAGGCCATAAAAGACTCCAAAACTTTAAAGGCTCGTAACTTTGCTTCTACAAGTCCGTTTGACTTGATTCAAAAAAGGTTCGGTCGCTATTGACCTGCCCTAAGTGATGGACTACTTATAAAAATTCATAAGTAGTGCTAAAAAGTTGAAAAATTTAAATTCACTAGTTTTGGAGGTTTTCTGGGGTTTTCGACCCTGCTGAAGTCAATGAAAGCATTTTTAATGATGTCTGAGCCAGTCTTCTCATGGTATAAGCGGCTTTTCACTGAAAGCGAGCAAGACACGGAGAGTTTTGCTGTAATATTCCACTGACAGGGTGTTCCTTCGGGACGGCGGACGATGCCGTAGTGATAAGTGTGGCAAGGGAATGTGTCATATTTAAGACCGTAACCGCTGGGACAACTCATGTCTCATGTTGGGCATTTGACACAGCTCTCAACGTAGCACTTTGAACGCCAATCGGTTGAGTCTTAGCTATCTTGTCATGGTGGCCTCTAAACATCTCCATTGCAAAACGCTGGTGAATCAAGCTCTCTACGGCTTGCTATCAAGCTGATCAAAGCAATAACTTGGGATGTTTCCTCAAGGTTTTCAAGTATGCTGAGTTCAAATCTGCTATCAGATTTCAAATTTAACTAAGACTAAGGCAGCTTTGAGGGGTTAGATCCCAGCTACTGTTCACTACCTTTGACTCGGCGTTGCTGTTACCACTTCGGGGCAGTGACAATGATGTCTTCAGCTGTAAATAGCGGGTATCGGGGAAGATCTCTCACTTCCCTAATGATCAGTACAAGGCCTTCGGGCTGTCGACGGGATCGAGTGCCACTCACTACACTCAAATCTATCATTCCTCACTAAGTGTAAATTACTGACTATACATTTGTCCTGCTATCAGGTTGTTTTGACTTGCTATCTAGTTGAATAGTCTCTTGCTATCAAGAGATTCACTTCTGCTCATAAAGCACATCATCGCTGTAATACCTCCTTTGCTCGAGCGTTCCTTCGGGACGGCGGGTACTGCCGTAGAGGGATTGTGTTGCACGGGTTGTTCGTCGTTTGTTAGACCGAAACCTCTGAGCCGTTGCTCATGTTGGGCGTTCGACTTCATACTCAACGTGACGCTTTCTCTCGCCAGGTCAGAGTACTTCAGCCATTCGACAAAGGTTAGTCTTTATGATATGGAGTAGAGTGAAATGTAATTCATTAGATGCCCCTTCAATGATTGCTCCCATGATAAACGTTGATGAGACAAATGAAATGATTCTCATCTTCCCTTTTCAATGATTGAAATCTACTAACACACTACCGTATAATCGTCCACTATGGGGACAAGACATGATAGAGCCTCCACGCGGTTTACCCTGGGCAGTCTTTAGACTGGCGAATACTATCATTAAGTTGAATCTGCTATGTGTCAAGTTGAACGTTGCGTCGCGTTAGAGGGGTTTATAAACCACTGCGTCTCATTTCATTTCATTTCAATCATGCAGACGCCGAACAGTCAAGTCAGCTCTCCTCGCGGACCGCAGTTAAGGCCGCGAAATTTATTTGAGGAGTTTGTCAGGCTAGAGGGGCAAGACAGAGTTTTTAATAATCTTGCTCGGATTGGCAATCCGATGACAGCAACTGCTGTCAATCCAACGGAATGGCGCTACATTCCACTTTTTAGCCATGTACCAGTTAGTGTGGAAGTCGACACTGCTACCAAAGAGAGAGTCTTTTGACTCTCTCAGCAGAATTGGTAGGCTGTAAGGTGACGTTACTCCCGAGAATGAACCATCGGCTCTCTTAAGGGCCACCATGGGGCAAGACATGATAGAACCTCCTCGCGGTTTGCCCTGGGCAGTCTTCGGACTGGCGAATACTATCATTAAGTTGAATCTGCTATCAGTCAACTTGAACGTTGCAAATGAAGTTCGGTGTAATACTTCCTTTCGACGGGCGTTCCTGTAAAGGGCGGCGGTGAAACCCGTAGCTATGTATACCGCAAGGGACATTCGGCAATGGTCAATCTTGTTAAACCTCTCTGCGTCATGTTTGCAAGTGATTGCCTCTGTCTCAACGTAGTATGCATTCGCGCCAGGGCGACATTTAGCCAACTGTCGAAGGTTGCCTAAAACTTTCCATTGCATACGTTATGAGAGCCATGAGTTCTACCTGTCTCTATCAATGAGACGAATTGATGAATGGAATGAAAGGGAGGATACTCACGCGCCACATGCAACATAACACACTTCTCTCTTCCGTAGTCTAACAAGCTCTTTACACATGGATCGCAGTCGATTGCTATCCCTGAAGCATTCTGATTCGCTGTTGAGCAATTCATTGTTGAAAACCCTATATAAGCCAGAAGATTGTAGCGCTTCTCATTCAATCTGAAGTCACGATGGAAGCCACATCTGCCGACAACATTCCCGTCTTCATCGATGAAGACAACGCCATTCCCGAGTTCGTCATCCTCGACGAGTGGGATGAGGATGAGAAGAAGGGGAAGATCAAGAGGATCATTTGGACGGATGAGGTGTGGACTCCGAATACCACTCGCATCCGAAAGGTGCCAGATGCACCAGCACGGCTTAGGCGGTATAGGGTTTATGACAACCTAACCGTCATACCCCTTGACTATTCAAGCCAATAGTCAACCTAATCCCGAGAATGAACCATCGGCTCTCTTAAGGGCCACCATGGGGCAAGACATGATAGAACCTCCACGCGGTTTGTCCTGGGCAGTCTTCGGACTGGCGAATACTATCATTAAGTTGAATCTGCTATCAGTCAACTTGAACGTTGCAAATGAAGTTCGGTGTAATACTTCCTTTCGACGGGCGTTCCTGTAAAGGGCGGCGGTGAAACCCGTAGCTATGTATACCGCAAGGGACATTCGGCAATGATCAATCTTGTTAAACCTCTCTGCGTCATGTTTGCAAGTGATTGCCTCTGTCTCAACGTAGTATGCATTCGCGCCAGGGCGACATTTAGCCAACTGTCGAAGGTTGCCTAAAACTTTCCATTGCATACGTTATGAGAGCCATGAGTTCTACCTGTCTCTATCAATGAGACGAATTGATGAATGGAATGAAAGGGAGGACACTCACGCGCCACACGCAATATAACACACTTCTCTCTTCCGTAGTCTAACAAGCTCTTTACACATGGATCGCAGTCGATTGCTATCCCTGTATCAGAAGTGTAAGCTATCTTAATTTATTTGACACTATTTGATCTATTATCATCATCGTCCATATGAAATGTTTTAAGATTTACAAGTTAGACTAAGCGTTCTACTATTTGTAAATGAAAGATATAGTTTCAACAGTTTACAGATTGAAAATAAAGTTTCAATAGTGTGTGTGTGTGTATGTTAAGAATAAAGTTTTATCTGTTTGTATGTTAGAAATAGAATGAAGTTTCACCAGTTTACAAGTTAAGAATAAAGTTCTATCTGTTTATATGTTAGAAATAAAATAAAGTTTCAATAGTTTGCAAGTTAAAAATAAAGTTTCAACCGTTTACAAGTTTTAAAATAAAGTTTAAATAGTGTGCAAGATAAAAAATAAAGTTTGAACAGTTTACAAGCTGAAATAAAGTTTTAATAGTGTACACGTTGGAAATAAAGTTTTAATAGTTTATGCGCTTCAAAATAGAGTTATAACAGTTTATATGTTAGAAATAAAATGAAGTTTCATCAGTTTACAAGTTAAGAATAAAGTTCTATCTGTTTGTCTGATAGAAATAAAACAAAGTTTCAACCGTTTACAAGTTAAAAATAAAGTTTCAACAGTTTACAAGTTAAAATTAAAGCTTCAACAATTACAAGTTAAAAATAAAACTTCAAAAGTTTACCAGTTAGAAATAAAGTTTCATCAGTTTACAAGTCAAAATAAAGTTTCAACAGATTATAAGTTAAAAGAAAAGTTCCAATAGTATGTGCATTAGAAATAACGTTTCAGCTGTTTGTATGTTAGAAATAAGATAAAGTTTCAATTGTGTGTACGTTAGAAATAAAGTTCTATCTGTTTCTATGATAGAAATAAAACAAAGTTTCAACCGTTAACAAGTTAAAAATAAAGTTTCAAGAGTTTACAAGTTAAAACTAATGTTTCAATAGTGTATGTATGTTAAGAATAAAGTTAGAACAGTTTACAAGCTGAAATAAAGTTTTAATAGTGTACACGTTGGAAATAAAGTTTTAATAGTTTATGTGCTTCAAAATAGAGTTATAACAGTTTATATGTTAGAAATAAAGTTTCAACAGTCTACAAGTTAAAAATAAAATTATAACTGTTTCAAGAGTTTACAAGTTAGAAATTAAGTTTCAATGGTGTATGCGTTAGAAATAAAGTTTTAGCTGTTTGTATATCAAAATAAAGTTTCAAGAGTTTACAAGTTAGAAATAAAATGAAGGTTTACCAGTTTACAAGTTAAGAATGAAGTTCTATCTGTTTGTATGTTAGAAATAAAACAAAGTTTCAACCGTTAACAAGTTAAAAATAAAGTTTTAAGAGTTACAAGTTAAAACTAATGTTTCAATAGTGTGTGTATGTTAAGAATAAAGTTTTATCTGTTTGTATGTTAGAAATAGAATGAAGTTTCACCAGTTTACAAGTTAAGAATAAAGTTCTATCTGTTTATATGTTAGAAATAAAATAAAGTTTCAATAGTTTGCAAGTTAAAAATAAAGTTTCAACCGTTTACAAGTTTTAAAATAAAGTTTAAATAGTGTGCAAGATAAAAAATAAAGTTTGAACAGTTTACAAGCTGAAATAAAGTTTTAATAGTGTACACGTTGGAAATAAAGTTTTAATAGTTTATGTGCTTCAAAATAGAGTTATAACAGTTTATATGTTAGAAATAAAATGAAGTTTCATCAGTTTACAAGTTAAGAATAAAGTTCTATCTGTTTGTCTGATAGAAATAAAACAAAGTTTCAACCGTTTACAAGTTAAAAATAAAGTTTCAACAGTTTACAAGTTAAAATTAAAGCTTCAACAATTACAAGTTAAAAATAAAGTTTCAAAAGTTTACCAGTTAGAAATAAAGTTTCATCAGTTTACAAGTCAAAATAAAGTTTCAACAGATTATAAGTTAAAAGAAAAGTTCCAATAGTATGTGCATTAGAAATAACGTTTCAGCTGTTTGTATGTTAGAAATAAGATAAAGTTTCAATTGTGTGTACGTTAGAAATAAAGTTCTATCTGTTTCTATGATAGAAATAAAACAAAGTTTCAACCGTTAACAAGTTAAAAATAAAGTTTCAAGAGTTTACAAGTTAAAACTAATGTTTCAATAGTGTATGTATGTTAAGAATAAAGTTAGAACAGTTTACAAGCTGAAATAAAGTTTTAATAGTGTACACGTTGGAAATAAAGTTTTAATAGTTTATGTGCTTCAAAATAGAGTTATAACAGTTTATATGTTAGAAATAAAATGAAGTTTCATCAGTTTACAAGTTAAGAATAAAGTTCTATCTGTTTGTATGTTAGAAATAAAACAAAGTTTCAACCGTTAACAAGTTAAAAATAAAGTTTTAAGAGTTTACAAGTTTAACTAATGTTTCAATAGTGTGTGTATGTTAAGAATAAAGTTTTATCTGTTTGTATGTTAGAAATAGAATGAAGTTTCACCAGTTTACAAGTTACGAATAAAGTTCTATCTCTTTAAGTTTATAAGTTAAGAATAAAGTTCTATCTGTTTATATGTTAGAAATAGAATGAAGTTTCACCAGTTTACAAGTTAAGAATAAAGTTCTATCTGTTTATATGTTAGAAATAAAATAAAGTTTCAACAGTCTACAAGTTAAAAATAAAATTATAACTGTTTCAAGAGTTTACAAGTTAGAAAATAAGTTTCAATGGTGTATGCGTTAGAAATAAAGTTTTAGCTGTTTGTATATCAAAATAAAGTTTCAAGAGTTTACAAGTTAGAAATAAAATGAAGGTTTACCAGTTTACAAGTTAAGAATGAAGTTCTATCTGTTTGTATGTTAGAAATAAAACAAAGTTTCAACCGTTAACAAGTTAAAAATAAAGTTTTAAGAGTTGCAAGTTAAAACTAATGTTTCAATAGTGTGTGTATGTTAAGAATAAAGTTTTATCTGTTTGTATGTTAGAAATAGAATGAAGTTTCACCAGTTTACAAGTTAAGAATAAAGTTCTATCTGTTTATATGTTAGAAATAAAATAAAGTTTCAATAGTTTGCAAGTTAAAAATAAAGTTTCAATAGTTTACAAGTTTTAAAATAAAGTTTAAATAGTGTGCAAGATAAAAAATAAAGTTTGAACAGTTTACAAGCTGAAATAAAGTTTTAATAGTGTACACGTTGGAAATAAAGTTTTAATAGTTTATGTGCTTCAAAATAGAGTTATAACAGTTTATATGTTAGAAATAAAATGAAGTTTCATCAGTTTACAAGTTAAGAATAAAGTTCTATCTGTTTGTATGATAGAAATAAAACAAAGTTTCAACCGTTTACAAGTTAAAATAAAGTTTCACCAGTGTACAAGTTAGAAATAAAGTTTCAATAGTGTATATGTTAGAAATAAAGTTTTAGCTGTTTGTATATGAAAAACTAAGTTTCAAGAGTTTACAAGTTAAAAAATAAAGTTTCAATGGTGTATACGTTAGAAATAAAGTTTTAGCTGTTTGTATATCAAAATAAAGTTTCAAGAGTTTACAAGTTAGAAATAAAGTTTCAACAGTGTGCACGTTAAGAATAAAGTTTCAATAGTGTGTATGTTAAGAATAAAGTTCTATCTGTTTATATGTTAGAAATAAAAATGAAGGTTCATCAGTTTACAAGTTAAGAATAAAGTTTTATCTGTTTGTATGTTAGAAATAAAATAAAGTTTCGACCGTTAACAAGTTAAAAATAAAGTTTCAGATTAAAATAAAGTTTCAATAGTGTGTATGATGGAAATAAAGTTTAAGCGCTTTGTGCGTCAGAAATAAAGTTTCAACCGTTTACAAGTTAAAAATAAAGTTTCAACAGTGTGTACGTTAAGAATAAAGTTCTATCTGTTTATATGTTAGAAATAAAAATAAAGGTTCACCAGTTTACAGGTTAAGAATAAAGTTTTATCTGCTTGTATGTCAGAAATGAAATAAAGTTTCACCAGTTTAAAAGTTAAGAATAAAGTTTCAATAGTGTGTATGTTAGAAATAAAGTTTCAATAGTGTGTATGTTAAGAATAAAGTTCTATCTGTTTATATGTTAGAAATAAAAATGAAGGTTCACCAGTTTGCAAGTTAAGAATAAAGTTTTATCTGCTTGCATGTCAGAAATGAAATAAAGTTTCACCAGTTTAAAAGTTAAGAATAAAGTTTCACCAGTTTAAAAGTTAAGAATAAAGTTTCAATAGTGTGTATGTTAAGAATAAAGTTCTATCTGTTTATATGTTAGAAATAAAATGAAGTTTCAATAGTGTGTATGTTAAGAATAAAGTTCTATCTGTTTATATGTTAGAAATAAAATGAAGGTTCACCAGTTTACAAGTTAAGAATAAATTTTATCTGCTTGTATGTTAGAAATAAAATAAAGTTTCACCGATTTACAAGTTAAAAAATAAAGTTTCAATAGTTAACACGTTAAAAATAAAGTTTCAATAGTGTGTATGTTAAGAATAAAGTTCTATCTGTTTGTATATTAGAAAGAAAATGAAGGTTCATCAGTTTACAAGTTAATAATAAAGTTTTATCGGTTTGTATGTTAGAAATAAAACATAGTTTCAACCGTTGACAAGTTAAAAATAAAGTTTCAATAGTTTGCGAGTTAAAACTAATGTTTCAATAGTGCGTATGTTAAGAATAAAGTTTTATCTGTTTGTATGTTAGAAATAAAATGAAGCTTCGCCAGTTTACAAGTTTAGAATAAAGTTTTATCAGCTTGTATGTTAGAAATAAAATGAAGTTTCACCAGTTTTAAAATTAAAAATAAAGTTTCAATAGTGTGTATGTTAGAAATAAAGTTTCAACCGTTTACAAGTTAAAATAAAGTTTCAACAGTGTCTACGTTAGAAATAAAGTTTTATCTGTTTGTAAAGTTCGATCGTAGGATTTACTAGTTTGCAAGTTAGACTCAGCATTCTACTAGTTGTAAATGAAAATAACGTTTCAACAGTTTACAGATTAAAATAAAGTTTCAATAGTGTGTATGATGGAAATAAAGTTTAAGCGCTTTGTGCGTTAGAAATAAAGTTTCAGCCGTTGACAAGTTAAAAATAAAGTTTCAACAGTGTGTACGTTAGAAATAAAGTTTCAACAGTTTACAAGTTGAAAAATAAAGTTTCAACAGTGTGTACGTTAGAAATAAATGAAAGTAAGAACTTCATCGTATGAGTATTCAAAGCATGTTTTGTAAATCAAATGTGTGTAGTCCTGACATGATAGAATCGCGTTAGAAATAAAGTTTCAGCCGTTTACAAGTTAAAGATAAAGTTTCAACAGTGTGTACGTTAGAAATAAAGTTTTAGCTGTTTATATGTTAGAAACAAAATAAAGTTTCACAGTTTACAAGTTGAAAAATAAAGTTTCAACAGTGTGTACGTTAGAAATAAATGAAAGTAAGAACTTCATCGTATGAGTATTCAAAACATGTTTTGTAAATCAAATGTGTGTAGTCCTGACATGATAGAATCAAGCTTGACAAACGCGTTTGTCAAGTTCATTTGAGTCTATCATGTCAGGACTACACACATTTGATTTACAAAACATGTTTTGAATACTCATACGATGAAGTTCTTACTTTCATTTATTTCTAACGTACACACTGTTGAAACTTTATTTTTCAACTTGTAAACTGTGAAACTTTATTTTGTTTCTAACATATAAACAGCTAAAACTTTATTTCTAACGTACACACTGTTGAAACTTTATCTTTAACTTGTAAACGGCTGAAACTTTATTTCTAACGCGATTCTATCATGTCAGGACTACACACATTTGATTTACAAAACATGCTTTGAATACTCATACGATGAAGTTCTTACTTTCATTTATTTCTAACGTACACACTGTTGAAACTTTATTTTTCAACTTGTAAACTGTTGAAACTTTATTTCTAACGTACACACTGTTGAAACTTTATTTTTAACTTGTCAACGGCTGAAACTTTATTTCTAACGCACAAAGCGCTTAAACTTTATTTCCATCATACACACTATTGAAACTTTATTTTAATCTGTAAACTGTTGAAACGTTATTTTCATTTACAACTAGTAGAATGCTGAGTCTAACTTGCAAACTAGTAAATCCTACGATCGAACTTTACAAACAGATAAAACTTTATTTCTAACGTAGACACTGTTGAAACTTTATTTTAACTTGTAAACGGTTGAAACTTTATTTCTAACATACACACTATTGAAACTTTATTTTTAATTTTAAAACTGGTGAAACTTCATTTTATTTCTAACATACAAGCTGATAAAACTTTATTCTAAACTTGTAAACTGGCGAAGCTTCATTTTATTTCTAACATACAAACAGATAAAACTTTATTCTTAACATACGCACTATTGAAACATTAGTTTTAACTCGCAAACTATTGAAACTTTATTTTTAACTTGTCAACGGTTGAAACTATGTTTTATTTCTAACATACAAACCGATAAAACTTTATTATTAACTTGTAAACTGATGAACCTTCATTTTCTTTCTAATATACAAACAGATAGAACTTTATTCTTAACATACACACTATTGAAACTTTATTTTTAACGTGTTAACTATTGAAACTTTATTTTTTAACTTGTAAATCGGTGAAACTTTATTTTATTTCTAACATACAAGCAGATAAAATTTATTCTTAACTTGTAAACTGGTGAACCTTCATTTTATTTCTAACATATAAACAGATAGAACTTTATTCTTAACATACACACTATTGAAACTTCATTTTATTTCTAACATATAAACAGATAGAACTTTATTCTTAACATACACACTATTGAAACTTTATTCTTAACTTTTAAACTGGTGAAACTTTATTCTTAACTTTTAAACTGGTGAAACTTTATTTCATTTCTGACATGCAAGCAGATAAAACTTTATTCTTAACTTGCAAACTGGTGAACCTTCATTTTTATTTCTAACATATAAACAGATAGAACTTTATTCTTAACATACACACTATTGAAACTTTATTTCTAACATACACACTATTGAAACTTTATTCTTAACTTTTAAACTGGTGAAACTTTATTTCATTTCTGACATACAAGCAGATAAAACTTTATTCTTAACCTGTAAACTGGTGAACCTTTATTTTTATTTCTAACATATAAACAGATAGAACTTTATTCTTAACGTACACACTGTTGAAACTTTATTTTTAACTTGTAAACGGTTGAAACTTTATTTCTGACGCACAAAGCGCTTAAACTTTATTTCCATCATACACACTATTGAAACTTTATTTTAATCTGAAACTTTATTTTTAACTTGTTAACGGTCGAAACTTTATTTTATTTCTAACATACAAACAGATAAAACTTTATTCTTAACTTGTAAACTGATGAACCTTCATTTTTATTTCTAACATATAAACAGATAGAACTTTATTCTTAACATACACACTATTGAAACTTTATTCTTAACGTGCACACTGTTGAAACTTTATTTCTAACTTGTAAACTCTTGAAACTTTATTTTGATATACAAACAGCTAAAACTTTATTTCTAACGTATACACCATTGAAACTTTATTTTTTAACTTGTAAACTCTTGAAACTTAGTTTTTCATATACAAACAGCTAAAACTTTATTTCTAACATATACACTATTGAAACTTTATTTCTAACTTGTACACTGGTGAAACTTTATTTTAACTTGTAAACGGTTGAAACTTTGTTTTATTTCTATCATACAAACAGATAGAACTTTATTCTTAACTTGTAAACTGATGAAACTTCATTTTATTTCTAACATATAAACTGTTATAACTCTATTTTGAAGCACATAAACTATTAAAACTTTATTTCCAACGTGTACACTATTAAAACTTTATTTCAGCTTGTAAACTGTTCAAACTTTATTTTTTATCTTGCACACTATTTAAACTTTATTTTAAAACTTGTAAACTATTGAAACTTTATTTTTAACTTGCAAACTATTGAAACTTTATTTTATTTCTAACATATAAACAGATAGAACTTTATTCTTAACTTGTAAACTGGTGAAACTTCATTCTATTTCTAACATACAAACAGATAAAACTTTATTCTTAACATACACACACTATTGAAACATTAGTTTTAACTTGCAACTCTTAAAACTTTATTTTTAACTTGTTAACGGTTGAAACTTTGTTTTATTTCTAACATACAAACAGATAGAACTTCATTCTTAACTTGTAAACTGGTAAACCTTCATTTTATTTCTAACTTGTAAACTCTTGAAACTTTATTTTGATATACAAACAGCTAAAACTTTATTTCTAACGCATACACCATTGAAACTTATTTTCTAACTTGTAAACTCTTGAAACAGTTATAATTTTATTTTTAACTTGTAGACTGTTGAAACTTTATTTTATTTCTAACATATAAACAGATAGAACTTTATTCTTAACTTGTAAACTGGTGAAACTTCATTCTATTTCTAACATATAAACAGATAGAACTTTATTCTTAACTTATAAACTTAAAGAGATAGAACTTTATTCGTAACTTGTAAACTGGTGAAACTTCATTCTATTTCTAACATACAAACAGATAAAACTTTATTCTTAACATACACACACTATTGAAACATTAGTTAAACTTGTAAACTCTTAAAACTTTATTTTTAACTTGTTAACGGTTGAAACTTTGTTTTATTTCTAACATACAAACAGATAGAACTTTATTCTTAACTTGTAAACTGATGAAACTTCATTTTATTTCTAACATATAAACTGTTATAACTCTATTTTGAAGCACATAAACTATTAAAACTTTATTTCCAACGTGTACACTATTAAAACTTTATTTCAGCTTGTAAACTGTTCTAACTTTATTCTTAACATACATACACTATTGAAACATTAGTTTTAACTTGTAAACTCTTGAAACTTTATTTTTAACTTGTTAACGGTTGAAACTTTGTTTTATTTCTATCATAGAAACAGATAGAACTTTATTTCTAACGTACACACAATTGAAACTTTATCTTATTTCTAACATACAAACAGCTGAAACGTTATTTCTAATGCACATACTATTGGAACTTTTCTTTTAACTTATAATCTGTTGAAACTTTATTTTGACTTGTAAACTGATGAAACTTTATTTCTAACTGGTAAACTTTTGAAACTTTATTTTTAACTTGTAATTGTTGAAGCTTTAATTTTAACTTGTAAACTGTTGAAACTTTATTTTTAACTTGTAAACGGTTGAAACTTTGTTTTATTTCTATCAGACAAACAGATAGAACTTTATTCTTAACTTGTAAACTGATGAAACTTCATTTTATTTCTAACATATAAACTGTTATAACTCTATTTTGAAGCACATAAACTATTAAAACTTTATTTCCAACGTGTACACTATTAAAACTTTATTTCAGCTTGTAAACTGTTCAAACTTTATTTTTTATCTTGCACACTATTTAAACTTTATTTTAAAACTTGTAAACGGTTGAAACTTTATTTTTAACTTGCAAACTATTGAAACTTTATTTTATTTCTAACATATAAACAGATAGAACTTTATTCTTAACTTGTAAACTGGTGAAACTTCATTCTATTTCTAACATACAAACAGATAAAACTTTATTCTTAACATACACACACTATTGAAACATTAGTTTTAACTTGTAACTCTTAAAACTTTATTTTTAACTTGTTAACGGTTGAAACTTTGTTTTATTTCTAACATACAAACAGATAGAACTTCATTCTTAACTTGTAAACTGGTAAACCTTCATTTTATTTCTAACTTGTAAACTCTTGAAACTTTATTTTGATATACAAACAGCTAAAACTTTATTTCTAACGCATACACCATTGAAACTTAATTTCTAACTTGTAAACTCTTGAAACAGTTATAATTTTATTTTTAACTTGTAGACTGTTGAAACTTTATTTCTAACATATAAACTGTTATAACTCTATTTTGAAGCACATAAACTATTAAAACTTTATTTCCAACGTGTACACTATTAAAACTTTATTTCAGCTTGTAAACTGTTCTAACTTTATTCTTAACATACATACACTATTGAAACATTAGTTTTAACTTGTAAACTCTTGAAACTTTATTTTTAACTTGTTAACGGTTGAAACTTTGTTTTATTTCTATCATAGAAACAGATAGAACTTTATTTCTAACGTACACACAATTGAAACTTTATCTTATTTCTAACATACAAACAGCTGAAACGTTATTTCTAATGCACATACTATTGGAACTTTTCTTTTAACTTATAATCTGTTGAAACTTTATTTTGACTTGTAAACTGATGAAACTTTATTTCTAACTGGTAAACTTTTGAAGTTTTATTTTTAACTTGTAATTGTTGAAGCTTTAATTTTAACTTGTAAACTGTTGAAACTTTATTTTTAACTTGTAAACGGTTGAAACTTTGTTTTATTTCTATCAGACAAACAGATAGAACTTTATTCTTAACTTGTAAACTGATGAAACTTCATTTTATTTCTAACATATAAACTGTTATAACTCTATTTTGAAGCGCATAAACTATTAAAACTTTATTTCCAACGTGTACACTATTAAAACTTTATTTCAGCTTGTAAACTGTTCAAACTTTATTTTTTATCTTGCACACTATTTAAACTTTATTTTAAAACTTGTAAACGGTTGAAACTTTATTTTTAACTTGCAAACTATTGAAACTTTATTTTATTTCTAACATATAAACAGATAGAACTTTATTCTTAACTTGTAAACTGGTGAAACTTCATTCTATTTCTAACATACAAACAGATAAAACTTTATTCTTAACATACACACACACACACACACTATTGAAACTTTATTTTCAATCTGTAAACTGTTGAAACTATATCTTTCATTTACAAATAGTAGAACGCTTAGTCTAACTTGTAAATCTTAAAACATTTCATATGGACGATGATGATAATAGATCAAATAGTGTCAAATAAATTAAGATAGCTTACACTTCTGATACAGGGATAGCAATCGACTGCGATCCATGTGTAAAGAGCTTGTTAGACTACGGAAGAGAGAAGTGTGTTATATTGCGTGTGGCGCGTGAGTGTCCTCCCTTTCATTCCATTCATCAATTCGTCTCATTGATAGAGACAGGTAGAACTCATGGCTCTCATAACGTATGCAATGGAAAGTTTTAGGCAACCTTCGACAGTTGGCTAAATGTCGCCCTGGCGCGAATGCATACTACGTTGAGACAGAGGCAATCACTTGCAAACATGACGCAGAGAGGTTTAACAAGATTGACCATTGCCGAATGTCCCTTGCGGTATACATAGCTACGGGTTTCACCGCCGCCCTTTACAGGAACGCCCGTCGAAAGGAAGTATTACACCGAACTTCATTTGCAACGTTCAAGTTGACTGATAGCAGATTCAACTTAATGATAGTATTCGCCAGTCCGAAGACTGCCCAGGGCAAACCGCGAGGAGGTTCTATCATGTCTTGCCCCATGGTGGCCCTTAAGAGAGCCGATGGTTCATTCTCGGGAGTAACGTCACCTTACAGCCTACCGATTCTGCTGAGAGAGTCTTTGACTCTCTCCTTGGTAGCAGTGTCGACTTCCACACTAACTGGTACATGGCTAAAAAGTGGAATGTAG
The DNA here is from genome assembly GCA_907163375.1 of Prostheceraeus crozeri. Classification (NCBI taxonomy): domain Eukaryota; kingdom Metazoa; phylum Platyhelminthes; order Polycladida; family Euryleptidae; genus Prostheceraeus; species Prostheceraeus crozeri. The sequence continues at coordinate 60,772 of CAJQUW010008544.1, read as the reverse complement.
CGCCATTCCGTTGGATTGACAGCAGTTGCTGTCATCGGATTGCCAATCCGAGCAAGATTATTAAAAACTCTGTCTTGCCCCTCTAGCCTGACAAACTCCTCAAATAAATTTCGCGGCCTTAACTGCGGTCCGCGAGGAGAGCTGACTTGACTGTTCGGCGTCTGCATGATTGAAATGAAATGAAATGAGAAGCAGTGGTTTATATACCCCTCTAACGCGATGCAACGTTCAAGTTGACTGATAGCAGATTCAACTTAATGATAGTATTCGCCAGTCTAAAGACTGCCCAGGGTAAACCGCGTGGAGGCTCTATCATGTCTTGTCCCATAGTGGACGATTATACGGTAGTGTGTTAGTAGATTTCAATCATTGAAAAGGGAAGATGAGAATCATTTCATTTGTCTCATCAACGTTTATCATGGGAGCAATCATTGAAGGGGCATCTAATGAATTACATTTCACTCTACTCCATATCATAAAGACTAACCTTTGTCGAATGGCTGAAGTACTCTGACCTGGCGAGAGAAAGCGTCACGTTGAATATGAAGTCGAATGCCCAACATGAGCAACGGCTCAGAGGTTTCAGTCTAACAAACGACGAACAACCCGTGCAACACAATCCCTCTACGGCAGTACCCGCCGTCCCGAAGGAACGCTCGAGCAAAGGAGGTATTACAGCGATGATGTGCTTTATGAGCAGAAGTGAATCTCTTGATAGCAAGAGACTATTCAACTAGATAGCAAGTCAAAACAACCTGATAGCAGGACAAATGTATAGTCAGTAATTTACACTTAGTGAGGAATGATAGATTTGAGTGTAGTGAGTGGCACTCGATCCCGTCGACAGCCCGAAGGCCTTGTACTGATCACTAGGGAAGTGAGAGATCTTCCCCGATACCCGCTATTTACAGCTTAAGACATCATTGTCACTGCCCCGAAGTGGTAACAGCAACGCCGAGTCAAAGGTAGTGAACAGTAGCTGAGATCTAACCCCTCAAAGCTGCCTTAGTCTTAGTTAAATTTGAAATCTGATAGCAGATTTGAACTCAACATACTTGAAAACCTCGAGGAAACATCCCAAGTTATTGCTTTGATCAGCTTGATAGCAAGCCGTAGAGAGCTTGATTCACCAGCGTTTTGCAATGGAGATGTTTAGAGGCCACCCATGACAAGATAGCTAAGACTCAACCGATTGGCGTTCAAAGTGCTACGTTGAGAGCTGTGTCAAATGCCCAACATGAGACATGAGTTGTCCCAGCGGTTACGGTCTTAAATATGACACATTCCCTTGCCACACTTATCACTACGGCATCGTCCGCCGTCCCGAAGGAACACCCTGTCAGTGGAATATTACAGCAAAACTCTCCGTGTCTTGCTCGCTTTCAGTGAAAAGCCGCTTATACCATGAGAAGACTGGCTCAGACATCATTAAAAATGCTTTCATTGACTTCAGCAGGGTCGAAAACCCCAGAAAACCTCCAAAACTAGTGAATTTAAATTTTTCAACTTTTTAGCACTACTTATGAAATTTTATAAGTAGTCCATCACTTAGGGCAGGTCAATAGCGACCGAACCTTTTTTGAATCAAGTCAAACGGACTTGTAGAAGCAAAGTTACGAGCCTTTAAAGTTTTGGAGTCTTTTATGGCCTGGAGACGAAGGCCATCTCCTGGCGAACCTCTAAGTCTGACGCCTTAGCTGATATCAGCAATGAAATTTTCTAAGTCGGTTTCTTACAGAAACTTGGAATTTGGAATGTCCGAAGCTATCATCGGAGCTCAGAGAGACGACCTACTGACAATCGTTCTCCTCTAAATGACAAGTCTCCGTCGGTTCCCAGCTTATATAGTGTGTGGCGATCAGCTGATGACGTAATACCTATCATCCAAACACTAAAAATCCCGTCTATCTCCGGTTCTAGTGCTCCGATTGAGCTGGAAATACACCATTTCCATGTAGAATTTGACGCTGAATCCGAATCTGACCTCCGTTTTCCCATCCGATGCTTCGTTTTGGCTCTACAGTAGGCAGCCATCGCAAAAATTCTAACTCTGTCGTTTTTCCGAAAAATGTTGAAAATTTTTCTCGCCGATGACTTGAAACTCTCCGATTGACATGAAACTCACCATACAGATAAAGAATCTGACGCTGATTCCAAATCTGAAATCCGTTTTCCAATCCGATGCTTCGTTTTGAAGCTAGAGCCCAAAACGTCCCAAATTCTAACTCTGTCGTTTTTCGCCAATGTCACAAAATCTTAAATGGCGTCTCACATCTAAACGAAGACAGATAGGAACAATCCGATTCTTTCACTGAATTTGTCTCACTCTTAGCTTTCAAACGAGCTATCGCACGACAAAATCCGTCCACTGGAAGCCAAAATCGAAGCAAGCTGTCCAGAGGGGGGGGGGACGTCAGCCGAAAATTTTTTCTCTCCGATTTCGCTGGAAACATCCTTCCTAACCCAAAATTTCACGTAGATTCCGAATCTGGCCTCCGTTTTCTCATCCGATGCTTCGTTTGGGCGCTACACACCAAAACGTCCCAAATTCTAACTCTGTCGTTTTTTCGAAAAATGTTGAAAATTTTTTCTCTCCGATTGACTTGAAACTCACCATACAGATAAAGAATTTCACGCTGATTCCAAATCTGGTCTCTGTTTTCCAATCCGATGCTTCGTTTTGAAGCTAGAGTCCAAAACGTCCCAAATTCTAACTCTGTCGTTTTTCGCCAATGTCCCAAAATCTTAAATGGCGTCTCACATCTAAACGAAGACAGATAGGAACAAGCCGATTCTTTCACTGAATTTGTCTCACTCTTAGCTTTCAAACGAGCTATCGCACGACAAAATCCGTCCACTGGAAGCCAAAATCGAAGCAAGCTGTCCAGAGGGGGGGGGGACGTCAGTGAAATTTCAAAATTTGATGAAAAATGTTTTGGTGACGGTCCCAGGTCGAAATTCCACACTTTGGAAAATTTTCAAAATTTTACCCATACAAAGTCACTCTGACACTTAGGATTTTTCAGGTAAGCGAGCTCCGACCTAAAATCTTGTAACCGCTCTAACTTTTGAACGAAGACAGATAGGAACAAGCCGATTCTTTCACTGAATTTGTCTCACTCTTAGCTTTCAAACGAGCTATCGCACGACAAAATCCGTCCACTGGAAGCTAAAATCGAAGCAAGCTGTCCAGAGGGGGGGGGACGTCAGTGAAATTTCAAAATTTGATGAAAAATGTTTTGGTGACGGTCCCAGGTCGAAATTCCACACTTTGGAAAATTTTCAAAATTTTACCCATACAAAGTCACTCTGACACTTAGGATTTTTTCAGGTAAGCGAGCTCCGACCTAAAATCTTGTAACCGCTCTAACTTTTGAACGAAGACAGATAGGAACAAGCCGATTCTTTCACTAAATTTGTCTCACTCTTAGCTTTCAAACGAGCTATCGCACGACAAAATCCGTCCACTGGAAGCCAAAATCGAAGCAAGCTGTCCAGAGGGGGGGGGGACGTCAGCGAAAAATTTTTTATCTCCGATTTCGCTGGAAACATCCTTCCTAACCCAAAATTTCACGTAGATTCCGAATCTGGCCTCCGTTTTCTCATCCGATGCTTCGTTTGGGCGCTACACACCAAAACGTCCCAAATTCTAACTCTGTCGTTTTTTCGAAAAATGTTGAAAATTTTTTCTCTCCGATTGACTTGAAACTCACCATACAGATAGAGAATTTGACACTGATTCCAAATCTGAAATCCGTTTTCCAATCCGATGCTTCGTTTTGAAGCTAGAGCCCAAAACGTCCCAAATTCTAACTCTGTCGTTTTTCGCCAATGTCCCAAAATCTTAAATGGCGTCTCATACCTAAACGAAGACAGATAGGAACAAGCCGATTCTTTCAATGAATTTGTCTTACTCTTAGCTTTCAAACGAGCTATCGCACGACAAAATCCGTCCACTGGAAGCCAAAATCGAAGCAAGCTGTCCAGAGGGGGGGGGGACGTCAGCGAAAAATTTTTTATCTCCGATTTCGCTGGAAACGTCCTTCCTAACCCAAAATTTCACGTAGATTCCGAATCTGGCCTCCCTTTTCTCATCCGATGCTTCGTTTGGGCGCTACACACCAAAACGTCCCAAATTTTAACTCTGTTAAAATTTGAAGAAACAGTTTTTCTCGCCGATTGAGCTGGAAATCACACCACAGATGCAGAATTTGACGCTGAATCCGAATCTGGTAGCCATTTCACCATCCACGACAACCTAGACGGTCGCCCACGTCAACCTAGACGGTCGCCCACGTCAACCTAGACGGTCGCCCACGTCAACCAGGCGGTCGGACCAACTCACTCGAGTCTCACACTCTGTCGTTGCAGAGGGGGGGGGGAGTCAGCGAACATGTTGTGAACCCACCTGGCCGGCACACCACGACAGACTCTGTCGTTCCAGAGGGGGGGGGGACTCAGACCCGAAGCACCACGGCGGCCGACCACGACACTCTGCCGTTCCAGAGGGGGGGGGGACTCAGACCCGAAGCACCACGGCGGCCGACCACGACACTCTGCCGTTCCAGAGGGGGGGGGGGAGTCAGCGATGGCGGCCATCTTGCGCTATCTGGTGTTTGTCACTTCCTTACTACTGATAATTTCTATACATTTTTGAAAGGATTTCTTCTTCAGCTTATGAAAACGATCGTGTTGTAAAAACCAATCACAAGTTGAAGCCCCCGATAAAGATCAATACGACCGAAACGTGGGGCTTTTCATCATTTATCCCTCTGCTTCATTTTCATGTACTTCAGCTTAAACTGGGATTGTTTCAATTCACCTTGCAAATTGAAAAATAGCAACACAATGCCTTTCTTGCACAATATATTGTCATAATAGTGAAATAAAGACTGCATTCCTCAGACACTCATATGTAAGAAAATTTGCAAACCATTTTCATTCGAATATCCAAACTTGTGTTGTAATTGCATTGTAATTACATTTTCTGATGAGTAATTTGCAATCGTGGTCAATTACATTGTTAGCCATGTAATTGAGATGTAATTGCAATTGCTTTACAGTCAGCTCTGCTCATTAGCACGCAGTTTAAATGGCCATGCTCTCCTTGTCGATAATGCATCAAAATACTTAGATGTGCACCGGGTGCACGACTATCAGACATTTTTGTCAAGGAAATTTACTACGAGACTTTTTTCAAAATTTAAAAAAAGTGCCGGTCTTCAGATAATCTTTCCCTTTCTAATTGCTGATCAGAAAATGTAAATCAGAAAACTATTATCAATTTTCTCCTCGGAAATTGACAGACTGTACATAAACTCTTCTAGAAGCCACAATTTAAAATTTTAAATCAATTCATATCATAGCGGAGATACAATTGCAAGTGGAATAAAGTTTCCTAGAAGTCGCAAGTCTCGACACCACATTGCTTCATCTTCAGTTTGAATGTAGTAGAGATGTGAGGCGAAAGCACTTGGCAGAGAGAATAAAAAGGTGGCAATTTATTATCAATGCTACAAACGTGGTCTATGTTGTGAGCAATTGTGACTGACTTTTGCACATCCGTCCAGAAAAAAGGTGGGAGAACGAAATGTGTAATGCCAGGTAATTATCTAAAGTAATTGTGAAATAATTGAAATGTATTTGAAGAAAGAAGGAGTAGGCCTAATTAGTAGTTGTTATCAATTACATCGAAAAATATGTAATTAGTAATCGTAGTCAATGACAATTTTAGGCAAGTATTTGTAATTGTAATCAATTACATTTCATGAGTAATTGAAACAAGTCTGCGAATAGCCTACCACCATTCAACTTGCGTTTCAGTGAAATAGCTATTTTCCGGTCATGACATTATTTATGAAATGCTCTTATAAATAATATTTTCGGGAATGAGGCCGAAAATAGGACTGTCACACTATGATGTACATCTTCTGCCTACTACGAATCTGCACGTCTGCCGAGTTCTAGTGAGATCTTCTTCTTGTCAGACACGATCAAAGAAAAACACATGTAATCCAATGTGACGCAGATTGCAGTTTTTGGCTAAAATGAAACTTTGTATGTTTTCTCTGATTAATCGAGGGGTACTGAGCCCAGAGTCAATATTTTTGACATGGAATGTCCTCAGGTCATTTCCTATGATGTGCAAGTGCTATTTTTCATGCTTCTGATCGGCAATGTATGTGAGAATGTGGTTGAATGTGGATGAAGTTGCTCAAAATGTTTGTGTTTGGCAACATTAAGAGACTCGCCAAATCTGAATTTGTTTGCCTTTATAGACAGGGGTGCATGAACATGAAAGGAAATGACCTGAAGACATTTCATGTCAAAAATTATGACTCTAAGCTTAGTACTTTTCCCTTAATCAGAGAAAACATGGAAATATTATTTAATTAAAAATGCAATATGCGTCCCATTGGATTAATAGGCCTATGTGTTTGTCTTTGATCATGTCTGACAAGAAGAGGAACTCACTAGAAGTCGGCAGACACACCGATTCGTAGTAGGCATGTGGTGTGCATCAATCTGTGAAAGTCTCATTTTCGGCATCGTTCCCTGTAGAAGCTCGTTCTGGCTGCCGTACTATTATGTCTTGGCAAACCTTGCAAAGTTGACAAAAAAATTGCATAAGACAACCGTTGCGAAGTTGAAAAAGTCGCAACCTTCATGATTGTGACCTCTCCTCTGTAATTGCCAGGGGCAGGCGACACGAAACGTTGTTAGTGCTGGCAGGTTATTAGTGATCCCTAATACCCTGAAGTCGACGACTCAAAATTCTGTTAAGGAATCGGCTATTAGTGTAACAGGAAAGTCAGCGACACAGAACTCTGCTAGCGTGACCGGGTATTAGCTTAATAGAATGTCTGCGTCTTGAACGGTTGTTAGGAAAAAGTGTAGCACGCCGTTAGCGAATTTCTTAACGGGTATGAGAGGCACCTTTAGTGATTCTGTTAGTCGTCTATTTTGTCTTGAAACACATATAGACGCTTAGAATAATATCATAAAGAAATGTACATGTGTATTTCACCATTTACCAAAAAACAAGGGACTCCGCATGCGCTACCTAAGCAATTTATTACGTGGATCTACTGTATTTATATGTCTAACTACAGTGATATAAAATAGCCTAAATGAAAGGACGCTTATTGAATTATTTACAAGCGTGTCAGTAGTGCCTAAGCAATGCACATTCACTTGTCTCTCAATGTGGAAGACGAAATGTAAGAAAGCTATTGTGATGTTCAAGGAAAGGTTTAGGCCTACGTTGACGTTATCGACTTGGAATAGGTGCGCAGTGATTTAGCCCAGTGTTACTCAAGGTGGGCCCCAGGCTTTTGGAAGTGTATTGGGTGAGTGACGAAAAAATTAAAGCCAGTATTTGAAAAGAACGACGATAATTTTTCTTGTTTGTGCTTAACGAATTAGTTTTATAGATCTTTCTATTGCATATATTTAATATTACTTTTATAGATATAAATAGTATTATGATCATTTCGGTTTACGAATTGCTTAAGAAATTAAGGTGACTATGGTGACTGCAAGTTATCGATCGTAGACCAGTCAGATATTGGTTATATCTACGCATGCTTGTCGCCGTTTGAGTTCAAATCATAATCTCTGCGCAATTCTCGATGGCGACTTCGAACAAACATCAATGTGTGAGACGCTTTGACGGGATTCCTTCACGAAATTTCATCTGCAGGCAGGAGTACCGGTAAGCAAAATAGGCCGCCATAAGTCTTAGAAACGAGGCAACTGAGAGCGTAGTCAAGTCCAAAATTCATTATTTAGCTGATGTATTTTATCATTTGAATACAGTAAATCTGCAGCTGCAAGGCCGGCGAACAAATTTGATTGAATGCTCAGATAATATCAAAGCGTTCGTTGCAAAACTCGATCTTTGGATAACATTGCTTGGAAGAAATAATTTGAAGTTCTTTCCACACCTTGAGAAAACTTCACCAATCAAGGAAATAATTCATTCGTGCATAACGCATTTGACTGGTTTGAAAGCAAATTTGTTGTCTCGTTTTGATGACATGTTGAAATTCAATCCACCTCAATGGCTGATTGCCCTTCATACTTTCGACCCATTGATTGATCTTGAATTATAGATCCTGTCATGGTAGAGGAAATTATTGAAATGAAAGAAAACACCTTCTTCAAAAATAAATTGGCATCGGAAGGTATCTATGCTTGGCTGCATACAACAACGATAGCACCAAACCTTTTCAAAGTCGCCTTACCCTACTTCCTTTCGTTTCCCACTACATGGCTGGCGGAGATAGGATTTTCCCATGTTGTTCACATTTTATCAAAAAAGGGGAATCGGCTGGATATTGAGCACCGTGGTTTGCTTCGGCTACATTTGAACCAATCATTGATTGTGGACATCGATGAACTCGTAAAAAATCATCAAAATCAAGGGAGTTAATATTTCCATCAAATAATGTTTTACAAGTATTTGATCTATGAGCATATTGAGGACAATCATTTCAAAATTTGATATTCACAATAAGACCTGTAAAAACAAGCTTGATTTTTAAAAAAATGGGCCCCAATTTTTCACTGAGGAAAAACTGGGCCCCAGCACGTCAAACGTTGAGAAACACTGATTTAGATTTTACCTTCAATGTATCAGGCATTGTCATATTCCCTCATGACGTCACTAAAAAGACGTGTTCGACCAATGTAGCTTATCTAAGTGAACACTGTCTAATCGAATAAAAATGCGTAGACATTAGGAGACGCCACACACCCATTTTTACAGCATGTGGAGAGTGCAATTCGACGCCGCAGCAAGCAAAATGAGATTGTTTAAGCCCCGAATCAATCCAATCGAAGAACAGCGGGATGAGGATTTTTTGACCGCTACCGGTTCCCTAAATCGGTAGTGCAAGAACTATGTGAAAAATTTCGCAGTGATTTAACGCGATCCACAAATCGCTCCTGTGCTTTGTCTGTAGAGACTCAAGTCTGCTGCCTCTTCGCCATGTTTGCCTCCTTGCTTCGTGTCAACATAGATTTAATGTTATAGGCCTACTGTGGCTTGTCTCAACGACTGAATTGAATGGCTGATACACGATTTGATTGGTTGCTGCAGGCGTTGTTACGATAACTCTAGATCTAATAAAAGCGAACAACAATTTTATGGGAAATCCTACATAGATATTCGACTGCCACCTTTGCTGACATTCACTAATCAACATTCTAGCTAACACTAACAGATGTTTCGAGTCGCTGAAGGCATAGAAATAAACTGTTCATCTGAAGTTCGCTAGAATGGAAATTGACTCAAGGTCGCGGCACATTCGGGGGAACTAAGTTGGGCATAAAGAACCAATTAAAGGCTTCGATTTACTCATGTGACTGATTCTAATCCAATGATACAGACGTTGGCAGGTGCATCTAAGTGAAAATGCGTGCGATTTATGTGCCGTTATTGTGCATTGCATGAAACTTAATTTCCATAGGTTTTATTGTTGTCAATTTCTGTGGCTGAAAGCGTAGCGTCTATTACCGAGTCATCTGGTTCTCACTAATAACGCTTCCACTAACGGCGTTTCGTGTCGCCTGCCCCAGATCTATATTCGCAGTGAGTCATCACAAAATATTGCTGCATGATGGTGTTACGTGTATCTGAACAACCTATGTTGGCCTTATTGAATTCACTTCATAATGTTGCCTAACAACAATTGTATGAACACAATGAGCACTCATGTTAGCAGCCATTTGATTGTATGGCGGTTTTCACACAGATAACAGAAAACTGAGATAAGCGTCATGTTGTGATCCGACACATTTCCGTTATTTTGAATTTACTTGTGCATTTTTAATGGAATTTGTCCGTTTCACGCTTCTTGCTGTCATCACTTGTGGCTTTGTCCAGACTGTAGAGTCAAGACGCCATTCGACACCATGTCAGTGGCTTCCCATCGTTTCTGCAAAGTCACTATTCCTTGACCAATGTGTGAATTTTTTCCAAAGATCTTGTGTGTGCTCTCCTTACGGAAATCGCTGTCGATCGGGGAAGGAATATAAACAAACTTACCTCAATCATCAAAAGTTGTGCTCCCATGTTATCACCTGGTGTCATTGGGAAGCCTGGAGCACTTCAGAATTGATGCAGCGTGGATCAAGATGCTACCACTACAGTGAGAGACATCGGAAATGTTGCCTGGGAGGACATCGCAGAAGATTAACATCAAAACCTTTTTTAGAGTGTCACCACTGTGGAGAGTGCAACAGGAAAGCAAGACAATATCCCATTGATTGTCCAAATGAGAAGTCAACTTTGTCATCCAAAGGGATGACGGGACATTTCTCATTCAATTTCTCATCAACTGCCTTGATAGTTGTCACTGTTATTGCATTCTTTGTCGGACTTTCACTGATCATTTTCTATCGGCGACAAATTTCTCGATTTTTTCACCGAAATTCATCTTCTTCAGCCAATAGAGGATCTAATAGAAGACGAAGAGAAAGAACATCACAACCACGTGCAAGAAGTCGCAGTTCTTGTGATGCAGGCAACCCCCCTCCAGCTTATGACGAAGCTGTGGGTTTTGTGCTATCTCCACCGCCATATGAGGAAACAAGAGAAGAGAGATCTCTTAGAAAGAGTGATCAACAAGTTGATATTCCTCCATGATGTATATGATCTTTGTAAGTGAATTCATAAAATATATAACATTTTCTAACACAGCCGTGCGACCTTGAAACTGCTTTGAAAGGCATTCGAAGATAGCTAATGCAACCTATTCCAGGAATTTTGCTCATGCAGTTCAATGATGATCTCATTTCAGAAAAAAATTACATGATTTATTGTGCATTTCCGACTATCTCTGGTTCAAAATCATTTTATCATTAATTTTTAGCTGATGATTAGAAGTTTATATTACTAGTACATCAAGACTCGTCTATCCAAGCCTCTCAAGACCGATTTGCTCATAAAATGTTTGACATAGCCTTTCAACAAGACAGCATCGTCAGCTATAATCCTAAATTGACCATTAAGACATGATATAATGAAAATGCAGCAAGTGTTCATATTCATATGATAGCAGTAATTAAATTAAATAATTGGACAAAATCAGAAGTTGGTTATCTGTAAATTTAACTGGACCGCTAAGCTGATTTATCATTCATGAAATGGCTAATTAAGTGAACTGCGATATGCATGCAAGACAACCACAGACAGGAAATCAGATTAGTGCTAGTAATAGCGGAATTGCACTCCCAGACAGCAAAAATAAATGAGATATGAATAATAAAAAAGTTGGTGATTTAAGAATTTGAATTTCTTTTTATGGCACAAAATGAACAAGTTCGAAGAAACATGACGTCAAAAAGTTCAGACTTAAATACACTAGACCGTGAACTTCATACATTTCGAAGCAAATTTCTAAGGGGATAATTTTTTCGAGTTAAGGAGGTTGTGAATTGCCTCCACCAATGGGACATGGAAGGAATTGATGCACATTATCAACTATCACATCGGTCAATCCTGTTCCAGTAAAGCACGGCTCTCTTCGGCGGTTCCTTTGTACATGGGAGTGCTACTCTTCGACGTAGCGGATATCCAATCCCAACTTTAAAAAATCAAGTGCCTAAAGTCGATTCGCACTCATTTGCTGAAATACGCGACCGCTTATTTTAATTATTTGCTGCCTACACACTTTTGGTACTTGCTAATGGATGACGTCATTCGTGTAATACGGGTAAGCGTCAATGAACTTAACTTGCTCATCTCGTCATATCGGTGGCTGGTGCTTGCACATTTGTTTTCCGTATCAGTTCACATCTTTTCCGAGTTTCTTGTCGCCGAAGTCAATATACTTTTATCTATTTGGAAACATGAATTGCTTGCAAAACAGTCGAATCTTCATTTTATTCTTTTTAAATTATCATTATCATCAGATTTATTTATAAAAGGTCTCATTTATTGCGAAATAAACAGAAACTTTATCGACCAAAAACCCTATCGTCAGGTTACAGCAATATACTTCCACGCAAGTTTTATGATTTGAAAAACTGTAAAATGTTTCATTTCATAATTGCAAAACCTTCAAATTTCATGCTTGACAGCAGCAATGCCAATTGCCAATGCATTTCGGGAAGTTGGATCCTTGTCACAAAAATTCACGACTACCTGGTTTACCATTGATATAAACAAAACACAAGTTTTTAAGATTAGCTTATATAGAAAGTTGCTTGAAGAAGAAAATTTAAAAACCAAAATTTTATCTTATACCATTTCAGTATTTCACACATATATTTTAGTTTGTTTTGGTTGTATCCGTCTTTTGCGGTTGTTTTGTTTTTGTTTTTACTATTAATATCAGTATTACTTATTATTACACATATAATTACTGTATTGATTTTAGAATGCCAACCGCATATAAGTTTATGCGGGGCCCCGCCCACCTGGGCTTGAGCGTTCAGGTAATGGGGCCAAAACGCGACCAGGCGGGTACCTGCTGACGACTGGCCATTGTTTTATTTGTTTTAACGTTGTTTTTTCATCAGTAACTGCCCTAGTGTGATGAATGGACTGTGTGGGCTACTGGTCTCCATGGGGTTGACATGGTGATTACTAAGTGTCTATTTAAATATAAGTTCCTAATCAATCGAGCCTGAAACTTTGACCAAGGAGATCACTTGTTAAGCGGCCTTGTGCGATCTCGTGCACTCAAGGGTGAAGTCCAGCCCGTATAGCGCTATGTTATGGACCCCCGGGATGGTCGGCCCGGCACGCAATCAGATCCGTCAAGTCTTTGTGCTTAAAGACCTTCATGCATTCATGCATTTGTCGAGGATCACAAGTCAAAGGACCATTAGGGGTAAGGTCCAGCCCCGCTTTAGAAGCGCTGATTGAAAAATGGACTAGTGGGAAGGTCCTCCACACCGATCTCGTCAAGTTTGGCTCTAAAATGTAGTCCTAGGATAGTCAAAAGTTTGACGCGCCTTGAACGTTTAATGTCTGCCGGTGGGAACGCACCACCTGTCCTCTTAAGGCCAAACCTTAAGTTTTATTAAATATAAGTTAATTAAAATTATGAAACATTTAGACGTCGTTATGGGAATGTCCCAGCTTCAATTGCCTATCCGACGTAGCATTTCAATTGGCTGTATTTCACTGTCAGCTTAATTTCGTCTGACATTATTTTATGTTTTATAAGTAATGACCGTGCTTTATAAAGTTACGCGATTGATAATTTCCTATGGCCTCTATACCATATTTTGTAAAGAGGAAAAGTATCAAAATGTCCATCCGACATTATAAATTTTGTAACATTCACGGTTATCTCCAAGTCTGTGTGTGTAAGCACACAAAATAAAGGACATCACAGCGAATCTGATTTACGAAAACTTGCTTCCTCATGATTAGGACTTGATAGGGTAAGCGTCATGCTCATCACATTTGGTGTACGATGAACATGCACACGGTGATTTTATCTGAGCGGTTGCACTATTGTCGGATCTTTCAATTTCGTGGATTTACAAGGGCAGCAGGCTTTAAATACGAAGTCATTTGAATCCAATTATCATTGAATTATTCACTGTTGTCGACTAATCAATGAATACTGCATTGCCACAGACTATTGATAAGACTGAAAACAATAAAACAAGAGCACTCATGATGAACGTTTCTTTTTCATGAGCTGCATCCCATGATGTTTACCAAGACCCTCATGTTAGCTACTTTTAATTATGCCCGCATTTTGGAATCCGAAGAAGCAGAGTGAAGAAACGACATTTCAAGAAATGAATTTAACTGATGATACAAAAATGTAGCCACAAGTTAGTAGATATGTTTCCGTTTACTATTATACATTGAAAAATTCAAACAAATTCAACCACCCATCGGCAGCTGATTTATATTACAAAAATACTCGTGAGATGTCAGTGTGTGTGTGCGTGTCACTGACTACCTTATCACATTAACATCAATTACCTACGACTTGTCCTTCGAATTATGTAGCTTGTTCTAAAAAGTCATGAAGACAAGAAGAGATCGATCGATATACGGAATACATTTTCATCAACAAAAAAGTTGCCATCTGATCGGAAATATTAAAATTGAAAAGTCAACAGATGAAAATCTGCGGCCAATAAGACATTGAGCGACTTTCCCCCTTTTGACTTATTCAGGAACTACATACTATATTTTGTATGAGATTTGCATGGGATTCTCTTCTTCGTCCACATTTTCCGACCGGTGCTTTTTAATCACAATAAAGGCTGTGGTTTACATTCTCTCATTAGCTGTGGTTGACTAACTAATACAATTCTAACTCATGAGTGAGCACATTTCTTTGTCAATCTGAAAGATGGAAACAAATTCTTCAAGGGTAAATAATCAGTCAACCATGAACTTTATTTGTGAACTGCGCATTGTGTAGGAGAACGTGAGAATACCAGAAATTTAGGGGCGAGGTGACTCAAACGATAATGAAGAAGCAGGTAAACTGTATACATGTGAGACGTTTTTATAAGTAGAATATAACTGATAAACAAAAAAGTTGCTTTTTTAATTGAAGTGTATTTTCAGGAAACCAGGGTTTTTTGTAATGTGTAGCTGAGCACAATTTGCGCAGTTCTAAATGTGCAGATGTTTTTCTTGATTTGTGCAGTTGGAAATTGTAGTCAGGGAACACAGGTAAATTAAAAACGCAGCAGAAAGTGGAGTGGATGTAAAGATATGAATGACAATAATATAACTTACGCTGCAGCAAACAAACATTAGGACATACTTCATTAGGTGACTGAATGGGAGGTTTTTTAAATTCACCATTGCTTGATCGAAATCAAAAATCAAATCTCTCCCTGACTATATTTATTTTCAATAAAACCTCGTGACATAAAAAGGGAGAGATTTGATTTTTGATTTCGATCAAGCAGTGGTGAAATTAAGACATAGCTAATTTATAAATAAAAGGAGCCAGAAATTCATGATGATCTATTAGCACGAGGCCTTTCGTCCAATCTCAACGGGTGCTAACTTTGGACAGAAACAAATCTTGGATGCAAACTTAGATATAAAATTTGAATCATTCATAACAGATACTTAGGAAAATATAGAGATATCCTTATACATGAACAAGTTAGCAAAGTTATCAAAGTTAGCACCCGTTGAGATTGGACGAAAGGCCTCGTGCTAATAGATCATCATGAATTTCGTGGCTCTTTCCATTTACAAACTATCAAAAGGGGATTCATTTTTTAAACATAACTAATTGTTGAAAAATGAAATTCGCAAAAAGATTGCTTGTCAGACGTGAGGCTTGAATATTAGTCACACTGTGCTCTAGGTGCCCATTTGGAGAGATCTGCTCACCATATACATCAGTGTGCCATTATTTTTGTCTGGACACCAAGGTGATGCGGTGCGTTGTAACTGCCGCTGCCTTTATGAATTGGAAATTGCAAAACTAATGAGTGTACATGCAGTTCTTGCAGAGAATGTAATGCAAGCAGAGAAAATGTTAGAAAGTCATGAAACATATTTTGTAGGCGACAGAGTCATAGACTAAGACAATTTTTCTGAATGTACATGTATGCTATGACTTGTAACTTGCAAGTTTTGTGTGTTGCATGCGAATCATCAGCTCACAGGCGGGCAAACGTCGCTGTCTTGAAAAATGTGGGCATTACAGTCGAAGAGAAAAGTCAGCATGTAAGCTCGCATGCTGGCTAACCAAAGCTAAATTCTATTTTGATCTTTAAGCTCTTACAGCAAATTAATGACTTTGATCTTGGCCCCACTCCGACGATTTCTTAATTACTGCTGGCAGCAGAATAATGAGACATTTCTCCTCCGTTAAAATGTATTACGGATATGATCTTGGCTAAATCGACCAGCGCAAATTTTCAAAGAATGTTTCAAAAATATTCTTTATTCATCATGCTTGCATCAGAGAACATAGAAAGTTAAACCAAACCACAGAAATGTGCATATAATTGGCATGCATTCCACATGAAATACATAGCATTGGAGTTTCTTGTTGGGCTAATTTACAAGTGAGCTTCTTAGAAGTGAATTTATGATGTCATCTACTAACACTCGGGCGTTTCATGACATTTTGAATTAGCCTCGGGATTATTCTCCAAAAAAGCTTTCGCAGCATCAATGTTGGTTTTAACGTCTGTAAATGATTTCAAAACTACTGATACAAAATCCTTGATTGATTCATTCTCTGTCACCACGACGTATTTAATTCCACATTTTGTACAAATTTCCTTTAGTTGCTGTGCTCCTGTATTGGTACCATCTGCGCCAGAAGTTCCCGTGATTTTAGTAGCATCCTTCAACTTAATAATAAAATGTACATGGAATTTTTTATCCTCCACATTTTCTCGTACCGCTGCCTGTCTGACTTTCACGACTTTTCTGATTTCCAAGCCCAGAAGATGGTCAAGTATGCTTCCTTTTACTTCAAGAACTCTAATGCGGTTACTGCCTTGACCCAAGTATTTCACTGTTTGATCTTCGACATCGTCCGATTTATCTGTATCGGCCAATGCTGCAAAAAAGAGGCATGAAGGTCATTATCACATAGTTCATAGTGGTTATAAGCGGTCATTTTTCATACTAACTACATAAGTTATTTTTACATAAGTTAGTCATAGCAAAGGTAAATAGTAAGAAATAGCGCTGATTGAATCGAAGATGGATTTCCCTAGTGTGACTGCGGTCCGTGGAAGGTGGAAGATGGACGACGGCAGATGAAAATCATCTCATCACGTCTTATGGAAGACGCCATATGGTCTCACCACTGGTAGAGGTGACGCGATTCTATCTGAGGCATTTTATGCAATGGTATAGAGAGTGGAGATATGTCTCCCTTTGGCTTACGTGATTGGCCAAGCACGCGCAATGCGCAAGGAAAGTTGTATTAGGGAACGTGCGAGCTGTCGTTGTCACGTTGAAGACTGAACATCTGCCTAGTTGAACAGTACCTATCTTTGACTCAATGTTTCTCCGTGATGAAATTCATCAAATGGATTTTTGATGATTAAATCCGTGATTAAATTCATCAAATGGAAATATTATTCACATCGTTCGACTCCTCACGATCTAAATTTACTGACTGTGCACGTTCAATGCGATGTCTATGACAGTTCGTCAGAATTCAGGTCTGAATTTGCATCACGTTCAATTGAAAATTTATCTTTCTGCCCTTTGGGAATAGTTCTTGGCGTGACCTTCAGTATTAAAGAATGTCATCTCTAGTCCTAACAACGCAGACAAAACAATTTATCTCCGTCTCCTAAAAGCATAAAATGACACGAAATGATTTGCTGTGGCGACCGCTATCGGGGAAAAATCGAAAAGGGGAGTGGTAGAATGAGCACATGAAAATAGGCCTATGTTTAAACTAAATAGACGGAGAAAACTAGTCTTTCAAAATAAAGAATGGCAGCTCATTTTCTGTGGTCCGTTAAATCATGTATATCTTTGACTGTAACTTAGGTATTCCATTTATGCTCAATTAACATAATTTATGACTTTTGAACAAAAAAAAGTAAGTATATAAACACTTTATATATAAACATATATTCCACATTGTTTTCAGTTCGCTGAAAATCAAAGTAAATATCATAAAATCAGAGTTCTTTTTATTGCTTGATACTGATCGTGTGTATCAAATCCAAATGTCAAATGTGTGTGTCTTAGTTTGAATCGCAGGACAAGTATACAGTAGTTAGAGCGTCGACTCAAAAAGTGTCTGTATGTATTGAAAATTTATATATGAAAGATTCATTTTTTGCGGAGATTACGTTCCAGTGGTCCAAAAAAATTATTTGAGTAGTCTTTAAAAGGATAAATGTTTGCAAATTTATATACTACCGACATGAAGCCGCTATACTCGTAAGTAGTGTGAAACAAGTTGGATATCAAAACGAATGAATATCTGCCAACAAGCATTTAAGCGGACTTTAAGCTGATTATTAAGGGAATTTTATGAACCGCATTATAATGGAAGTCTTCATGAAAAAGTTCAGATCTTATCGTGCTTTCATGGCTAAAATTTCAAGTTTTTTAATTCAATTTTCATCGGCATGATTTTATGATTCACTAAATTTATGCTTCATTCCTTGAATCTGAATAGTGACGTGGACACATTTACATCTTAATTAATAGTCAATTGAAATCATTGTCTTTGATTATGTTATTTTGCTCTACCAGTGGCAGGAATTGCTTGTGGTGTGATCACGCTTAAGAAATGCCAAAGAATACTCTTGAGGTTGAGCATGAAAAAAGCAACCTATCGAATTGCTAATTTAACAAACATTGCATCTCCAAGGCTGTCATGACACTGAGAATCTGTAAAATACTATCATTCCTTCTGCATTACTGTCATCATCAGTCAATTCAATGATATTTTCTTCAAAACTGCAAAAATTTGCATATCTCACATTTGGTATCAATACGCAATTATTTTCAACTCGAGTTCATTTAATAAAATCGAAACTGTATACACATTGGGGATTTAATAAATGCTGAGTTTATACCATGCCTAATATGCTTTCTCTACGCCACTAACGTAAGTCAGATTTCTGTGGACCTAGCCATGATTTCCATGTGTTAACTTCTTTCTTTTCCCTCTTGTTGGATTATTATCAATTTTGTAAATTTTGTTATCCAATTTATCATTATCAAGAAGGTACGTAAATCTTTCAAACAGAAAAGAGGCGAAAGTGAAGTTCTTCAGTGTTTAAATTTTGATTTTTTTTCCTAGCCATGAAATTTGAAAAATTCAGACCATTCAATAGCGATGTACAAGGATTATATTAAGTCTCTGTGCGTTGGTTGCTGTTGATTGTGTGATCAACTATTACATATTAACTCATTTCTTCATTTAGTCTCATGGTAGTTCATTTAGTCTGACTTTCAATTTCAGTAGTGGCTTCAGGTTGTCTAAAATATTCAACTAACCAAGTTTCATCGCTTTTCCATATCTGCGAGATAGTAGGCAGCCTGCTTTTCTCATATATTATTTTGCGATCTTTCTTTTTAGAAGGATGTGTAAACTTGAAATTTAAGGCCTCGTCATCGTCATCATTCAAATATGGTAACTTAACTGTTTCATATTTCCAAGCATCTGGGTGTTGTATGCTATCACACAGTTCTTCTTTCTTCTTTACTTTGTTGACTATCCATTCTTTTAAATTCTTCCATGCATTCTTCATGCTTTGATTCCGCGACAAACATAATACTGTCTGCGAACGACGAAGATCCCATTCAATTTAGCATATTTTTCCATGAGTATGTTATTATAACTTTTTGCCTTTTACTACATGATGTGTTTTTGGAGCATCACATATATTACACTGCCCATTTTGTAATGGCATATTCTATCACGGAGTTGAACACTGATTTCACATAAAACATAGAAATTTAGATTTCCCACTGCGCTTTAACTACGGATGTCTGCTTTAAGTAAGAAATTTTGAACACATAGCATTAATGCTGCAATGCCTTAGTTTTCTACTTTCTGTGTCCTTTATTAAGACTAAACACCTCCATACACATTTTGTATGTATACATGTACATTATGTACATGCACTTGTCTGTAAAATTATCTATCTGCGTGTTTGTTTATAATATAAGCTATGGACTTTCTTTCACTATTGGCTATCAGGTGCTGTTGTAAATTTTGTGCTTTCCATTCACTTGTACAACAACCTGGTAATTACGTGTCATAAAACGTTCGGAAGAATTATTGAGAGTCTTTCATGAACTATTTTTGAGATGGAAATTGAAACAATTACCGTTCCAATTTTGCCACCACATTTTGACACGATTGCATTCTCCAAATATTTTGAATTCTGTGAAAATAGTGGTTCCATCATTCTATTAAGTTCAAGGAATTGTCATTGATATTGAGTTTCAAAATGACAAAAAATCAACTCAAAACTTTGCAACATAAAATGTCACCCATCGCACATTATCATGCCCACTGGAAAGTAGTAGCTACAGTAACACCCGATGTGCGCAATCCCATCCAGGAAAATCTTGCGTTATGCGATTCTACGTACATGAACATCAGTGCAAAGAGCCATTGTAAAAGTAAAAAGTTTGCTCCTATCTTAATTTTTCTACAGATCAACTATGTAAATGTATATTCACATTTAAAAATTGTTATTTCAATCTTAAAAGCAAGAAGAAAACAATTATGTGTAAACGTTGCATCTATCTTCCATCTTTTACATCTTAAAATACACTCATATAAATATTTACTCGTACGAAATGGACAAATAATATAAAAGCTACATAAAAAATATTTTCATCATTTAAAGCGGAGTACTCCAAATGATTGCCTTATAGGTGAATTTGGAATACATCCAATAAGTTTTCATTTTCAAAAATCAGCAATATGTCATTGGAGAAAAATCATGACAAGCGATGAAAGAAGCATGATAAAGGAAGCACACATGGTAATTTATTTAAATATTATTTCAAACGGACACGATAGTAGATACACATGGTGCTGGCGAATAAAGCAATTGCTTATAAAACTTATCCTATCTCAATTATGGGATACACAGCTCTGTCCTGATAAACAATTATATTTGAAGATTACAAAATGTCGATTAACTGATTTTCATAGGGAATAGTGGATATCCTCAGCAAAAAACAGCCATTCTGGGCTAAATAATTTGGAGTTATGCCTGTTTGAGGATACTATTAAGTCATATCTGATTGTTGATATCGATTATAACTATATCAATATCATACTGAAGTTTAGAGCATTAAACCACAACTTATAAGTTGTCACCGACATTTATGGAAATCGTTTGAGCTATGAAGAACGTCGATGTGAGCTATGCAGTGATTCACGGGTAGAAAATTTGCATCATTTCATTATTGAATGTTCAAGATATCAGAAATTACGACAGGAACTAGCAACGATATTATGCCACTGCAAAAGTACAGCTGAGTTTTGCAAGTTGATGAACACGCATATTCCAAATAATCTTAAAAGTATTACTAAATTCCTTTAAAAAGCTAAAGAAAGAGTTGCAACATTCTACTACAAAGAACACAAACTGAATGACATTTAGAGACAAATTTTTCTCCTCTCCTTCCTGACCACGATTTGGTTTGTTGTTGAAATTGATCTCACGCTTGAAATGTATTATTTGATGTCTATATTTTTCTATAGTTATGTTTGAAACACGAAGTTTTTGTTCGCATACATGTTCTCCATCTTCTTCCATGTTTTCCAAAGTATTTGGAAATAAACATTTATTGACTTATCGACTTAAGCATTACATAAAACGTCGCATGCTGTCAGTTCACCTGGGCATTGATCGTATAAATTTCATTTGACTTCTATCTGATTTCTACAGAGCCAGAAAAGCTGCTAGATATTCCTCTGCCTGATATTTCATAAAATTGCTACAAAATACCGCAGGCAAATAAAGGTGAAAATGAGCAGGATTGAAACGCACCGTGCATTTTTACGCACCGGCGGCCGGTGTAGACAAAATCGGCCGGTCGGTGCTTGGACGGTAGTCGACGTTTCTATAATCGGCTGATTAAGGCTTAGACCGTTATACATCATTCAGTTTTTATATAGCATACATGAAATACATGAAACGTGATAATAATAACTGATTTCTCATCATTTTGTCAATCATATACAAATAAATTGAAAACAGAGGATAAAAATAATGACCCAAACAGACATAGCAGTTGCAATGAGATGAAGCTGACTGAGTGCTGATTCTATGAAAGCGCTGTATCCGAAAGTGCATTATAGACTTATTCGTTGAAGTGAGATTTGCTTCCTCGTTTGTTAGGAAATTTACGACGCTAGCTGAAAGCTCTCTACTCCGAAATTCAAATTTGATTACCGCTAGTTGACGTGTAAGAATATGGAACCAAATATGTCATCATATGCATCTTTCATTTCAGTTAGTGTTCCAGGACTTTTGCAAACTTATCAAACAATGCTCCAAGATCCACTGTCTGCTGGTATTACAAGTGGTTGCATTGAAATCCAATCACACAATGCATCTCAATCACCTTACATCATGAAATTATTCCAGGGTATTTTTCATGGAATAATTTCACCATAGATTGGCTAAGAAATGTATGAATTGTTATCTGGCTAGAATATAGGATTCCGGACACTCCATTTGAGATAAATAAGGTTTCAAACTACGCAAATGTATAAGTTAATTTCAACGTTTAATTGTCACTCTTGAAATCACTCTTGGTTCTTAGCATTCATGTCTATACCATAAAATGCTGCTACATTTAGATGCTTATGCAATGTTGAAATTCTTTTCATTGACTTAACAGTTTGTTCAAGAATGGGTGTTTTCAGTGGTCCGAAAAGGTACAACTAAATTTACCGGCCGCCAGACGGCTTGTTCCAACACAGATTGGCAGGTCAGGGATTGCGACATTGTAAGGAAGTGTCATACGTAGCGTAGGCGATATTTAACATCATATAACAAAATTTGATGAATTTGGAATAATTGATAAAAATGGGAAATGGGGGGGGAGAGAATAGAAGTACCACTTACTTTTGCAGATCTCACAAATGTCGTTTTTGTACATAGAAGCTGACGAAATCTAAGTAAGAGCTAATAACTCTTTGTAAATTAGCATATAATAAATGGCTAAGTAAGCCAGAACAGAATTGTAATGGGCCATTGTAAAAGAAGCTACAAATTTATCAAATGTCAGTTATATATATATATATACGTGTATATACACGTATATATATATATATATATATATATATATATATATAAGTCTAACTGAGAGCAAGTAAGAGAAGAGAATAAAATCTAACTTATGACAAAGTAAACAAAATCATGAATATCTACATGTATTTTTGCTGCTATCCAAAAAAGCCATTCATTACTCACCATGAAAAGCGAAACACAAAAATACGCCTATCAAGAGAGGAAATATTTTACTAGCCGCTGATAAATTCATCTCTTATAATACAAGAGACGAAGATCCCAACTTTAGGTACCAGTATTAAAGCACAATGAACATAAGTCTTGTGAACTACTTTTCCTTTAAGCATCAATAAAATTATTGTCCAATTAGAGGTCTGATCAGATCACCGGATTTAAATTTGCCACTGACTGAATCGTTTATTCAGTCAAATAGCATTTAATCACGCCAGCATAATAGTTACTCACAGAGGCTATTATAGTAGACCTCTTGGAATTGTTTTTTGCACACAATGATAGTAGAATTTAGAGAGACATTACTTCCCAAACCCGCATGTAATTTTCATTGGTCATGAATAACACATTGAATGCGCGGATACTTTTAGCAGTATCACGATCATTCCAGAGCATAATTTGATGACAAAAAATATTACCCTATCAATCGTCGTTCACACAGTTATTTGAATCAATTGCTAATTGAATTCTAGAACATTGCTAACAAATGTAGGATAACTCTTGAACTTTTGATCATTTACCTCCTTCAAATGTGGTCGACATCGTCAAGAAATTCGTCAATGATAATTTGAAGAATTTCGATGGCTTAGATTTCTCATCTAATAGTACTGAGTTCACCTGTATAGAGGGATCTACACATGGTCCGCTTGGCATGATGATATTGAGTATTATTCATGATTGTAGATTTCAATTAGGAAGTATTTCATAGCAACAAAACTGGGGTAATAATAAATAATTAAAATTAAAGTTGATGGATTTCTTGGCTTATTTTTCTTAAAAAAGCAACAAAAATGCTTTATATTTTTAAAAACAAGACGACCAAAGCACAGGCTCAGAAACAATTCGTCTTACATTATTAAAAGCAAAGTCCTTAAAAACTGTGACCTAAGAGAAATCGTAGATAAAAGGAACGTAACTAAATAAAAGGAAACACATCACAAAATGAAGAGACTCGCGAATGCAAGCAGCATTGCCTCTTTCGATGGCCATAGATCAGTGGGTCCCAACCTAAGGTAAATTACCCCACCGGGGGCAATCTGCCAATTTTCTGGGAGTAATGGGAACAACCTCTTACAATTTATGCATGTCTTTGTTAGACTACGTTTCTATAGGATTTTCATTTGTGGCGATGTGTTCATGTGTACTTCTTCCCTGTCCCATGATGTTCCGCGTTTAGTTGCGAAGATGCACGATTCCATAGCGTAGAGGATTCTCAATACATGATCTAATTAGCTGGCAGAGCAAGCAACACGAACACACTGTGACACACTTGTGACACTGTCTTGTTCTGTCATGGTTAAAAACGAACACTCTGGTCTTCGCTAATCCCTCCACAGTCAGTAAAGCAGCGAAAACTCGCCACAGTTCACAAGGCAATGTCAGGGTTTTTCAAGGCACAGTTCTACATAATTCGTACAGTTGTAACTCGACTCTATTTTTCTTCATATTAATGAGCCTGGCTAGCTACTTGAAGCAAATGAATTAGTCTGATTAATCATACCATCTTTCATTTTAAGTTGAACATTTTGAGGCATTTCAATTAGCTTATTTATCATTGTTTCTAACAACAAGATTGAAACTATTGATATAGTGAAAAAATTGAAATGATATTAAATGTCTAATAATTTGATAGTGATGTTCATCTTAAGTAAAGGTAGGCCTAATGAGACAATTTCAAAGAATAGTATGGGTAACAAATCATGCAAGGTTGGGAACCATTGACATAGATAATCACTCAAACTAATTGCAAAAAAATTTTTAATGACCCTTGGCGTGACACTTCGGTGCTCGACACAAATTTGCCATAGAATTCAAAAAAGCTTCATATTTGGATACCGGCGTCACTATCTCCGTCTTCAGCCAAATTGATGATGTATCAAGAATCATCATTCCTACTGTACTAATTTGCTTCATGCCAGGGTTGGAGCAATTACTCAATTTGTTTCTATTAATATTACAATTACAGTTGAACTTTTGCAATTACAATTTTTGATTTTTCTCAAGATTTCAATCTATTGCCGAAACCACATTTTTTAAACGAATTTCATGAAAACTCAAGGAATTATCAAGAACCGTTATCTAATAATGTATGAGATATTTATTTTGATAAGACAACAATTGTCATTTTCAAATACTCGCAAAACGGTCAATGTGTCCATCTGACCGAAACCACAAAATTATCCGTCTGAAATCACCAGCAATATGTAGGCCTAGCACAAATATAATAACTTGTAAAAATACTCATTTGGTGGGGTCACCACTATGATTTTTGAGTTCAGCATGAAAAAGTGATCAAATATGCAGATTTAAAAAAAGCGAAGTTGCAAAGTTGAAAAGACAAAATTTGCCCAAAATGTTGTGAAATAAAATGAATTTACTTGAGGACTTTCTTTTCTCAAACTTGAAATTAAATCACCTCCCTTAACATATCATTAATTAGGGCACATATAGAATCAAGTTAACCATCGATTGATGCCAGGTTCTTTTAGGCAAATTACCGCCTATTGTGAAGCAAATGCTTTTCATTTGAACTGTCGCAACCGAAAACCTTCGAATTTCTTCTCGCCTCTATATACTCGACCTGTGTTCCTAAGCTCTCAATGTCACATGTCTGTAGAAGTCTCCTTTTGATTGACTGCATAATGATGACGAGTCGGATAGTAGAACCCGGTTTCGCTTAAAGCTAGCCTTCGCTAAACTTCGGATCGATGCTACCTATACATGTGTTTTTGACTTATATCTATCTTTCTCATTCTCTTTTTCTTCAATTTATCACAATTATGCACAGGATTATATTTGGCAATCCCTTTTCAAGATAAAGTCTGCTGCAATGCAATCGGACAGTATGGGTTAAGTGGATGGCTTCATATGAATTTTTTAAAAAATTCATCTTATTCTTATGAACTATGTGTAATTATTAAAACTACTTTGTGGTTAAGAGAAGAAAAATGAAAGTTACTCGAATTTAATTGACCTTCATACTCTATATATATTTTTGGGAGCCCAAGGGACCAAGAAGACCCTGCAGATAATTTCTGACTTTTAACTGTTTCGCTCAAAGTTTGATATCAATCGAAACGATCCTTATTCTTCAAGTTCAATTTACATCATTCTGAAAGAATGACACATCATAATCATGCAAAAACATTATCACAGTTAACCTCAAGATAAGAACACAGAAGGGTTACCATGCTATTAGAGATAGAATTAAAATAAATTCAGTGAATCACAAAGTCGCTCATAAGAATATTGAAATAGTCTTTCTTGACTCTAACGATTATAACCATCAATTGCAGAATGAAATTATGGCAATTCATTTTTCTCCTATCACGAAATGGCTTTGATTAAATTGACCTCAAGATATTGCTTGAATGCAGTTGGCTAGCAGTTTGAAATGCATCACCTGGCTGACACCAAACACTTTGGTTGACAACGAGAGCTGTTAAAAGCTTCTGTCTAAATAAATTCTTTCATTCATACGATACTGGCAGTGTGTGCACATGGCTTTGATGGAAAGGTACGTTTATTTATTTTGAAACCTGGTACTTCACCACTGTTATTAAAGAGAAAGTGTTTAATCACAGCGAATATATCACAGTGAAGGACTCCATGCATGATGTCTATGTATGATACTATTTTCAATATCATTCAACGCGATTAATTATGCGTTGAATATCCTTATAAAGAACAGGCTAATCGCCACATGACTGCCTCTGTGGTTTTTTACCTCTGATTCAGAGCAAGAAGAATTGGAAGAAAGAGTTACTTAATGCCACATTTTATTGGCATAATACATACATGTAATTGTTAATTTAGGAAACAGTGCCAACGGGATGCTGCAATTTTTTGCCCTTAAAGATGAATTCCGCATTGTCAATTTTTGCAAATGTCATCTATTTTCTGTAATTGTTTAAGAAGATGTGACAAAATATTATTTGTCATGAGCGATTTTTTGCATATTTGGCGAGAGCTTAATGGAATGTTACAACAGCAAAGAATGACCGCCGTTCATACCTATCAACTTTTTACACGAAAATCCTGAACTTGAACTGAAAGGCATTCCCTTTCTTTAGCAATAGACATATAGCTCACTGAACCACGTTCGCTGTTTGAAAAACAACAAAGGAAAATATTAGTCAATTTCATAGAAAACTTGAGGGTAAAATGAAACTATTTGTTCTTGGCTTCGGTGCGCGTATTTTCTGAAATTCTAAAAAATATTTCAAGCGTCAGCACTTTACTCTCGAATCTGGAGCGCTCGAATTTGGAAATATCTAAAAATAGAAAACTTCTCCGGCGCGCTCTAAGTAAATATTTCAATTGGGTGACTGGGCTACCACAGTTATATATTGTAGCCTAGATTGTTTTGTTCGGCACACATTCGTGGCTTTCTTCAACAATACCCTAATCTACTTCAGTATACATTTCTCCCAAAATAATGTTTTTTCACCAAAAATTTGCCTTACTATGACCTATTCACAAATTAAATGACTGTAAAAAAGGTCACATAACTTGAGAATTGATTTTTAGAACCCATGAAAAGCTATTATTCGGATTATTAGCACATCTTTGCCACTTTCGTACAAGAGATGGGAATATCGCGATTATCATAAATTTTAATAAAGTGATGAAGATGATAATAAGCAATTGTAATTAGTCTTATTTCAACCAAACAATTGTCGAAGGAAGCTACTATCGAACAAAAACACTTTCGAAGACAACCGACTGTCGAACAAGCACACAAATCAGTGATACCTTATTGTCGAAGAAATATGCGTGTAGCTCAAAACTACCGCAACTGTGACAATGATGAATCCAATAACAACGGCAACAAAATCATTGTACTCAGTCTCCTTTTGTCTGCATAAAATCTTTTCCTCAGCTATTTGAAAAGCAAAATGCACACTGGCAACCATTTAATAATGAAGGCGGCATTTCGGAATGCTACAGCGAACCCATTAAGTATATAGGCCATAAGTATATATAACAACATCAGACGATCCTGAATAAGCATGATCAAAGCTTGAATTTTTTCTGTACCTCAACTACTCGCTAAATTAATGCACATGCAATTAACAATTTTTGAAGAGAGGAAAGGTTGGTCAAAAATTTCTTCTGATTGAGTAAAAGCACTATGTCTATGGCCAAGACTTTTGGCATGTGTTATTATCAGTCATTTCATATAATGCGAGAATGTATTAATAAAACTTATATGAGCCTAAAATTGGCCGAAGTGTTCTTCCTGTCCACCATAGATTGCTCCGAACTCGAATGTTGACTTTGGAACAAAATATAGAATTTATGATATATTCGGCTCTACTTAGCGACAAATAGCTAAATGGAATGTGTTTTGATTGGCACGGCAAGCGCATCTTATTTATGTCATTTTCAAATACCGTTGATCGACCAAATGCTCAAATCAAACAATTTCCACGGGATGTTTTGATGGCATATCACGGCCTTAATATTTACTGTCCTGACATTGTAGCAAAATGTCAGTTTTATCGAAACGATCTGTTCGTATCAGGTGTAACTGACATCGATCAAGTGTGGGCTCCTTGCAGTAACATTATATCTACTGATGATTGTTAATTCCCATCATGCGTAGTCTCTTATACAGTCATCAATGAATCAAATGGCGAAAATTTGATACCTCTAAGTCTACTGACCACAACTGATCCGACACAAAAACGCTCTTTCATTTTACAGTACTAAACATAACCGTTTGGCATGAAGTTAATTCAAATTGTGGTAATTCACTAATGAATAAAACGTCTCAGATTTTTAGCTGCCATTTTTCGATGCATCTCATTCGCACTGTATCTTTTTGAACTTTCAACTAATTTCAAAATTCATGCCATAAATCATGAGAAAGCTGATGGTTCGACAAACTCTCAGCCAATTTTCATTAAAAAATTCAGTGTCCTTAAATTGACCCACTTCATTTCTGAGGGATAGAAGGCCTTCAATTTTCTCTTGTGAGGACGACTGATCGCAACTGACCACTTAAGAAATTGAAAAATTATTTACTAAAGTTATATGCCAAAATTATCTATGGAACATCTGGTTTCACATGGAAAGCCTATAGTAAATAAAATTTAACAAGAACTTTTGCACAAAACTTGTCTGTGAAAATGCTTTCGTTTTTACCAATTATATATAACACTGTATTCTTTGTTGCGACATTGCTTTCTTCTATCAAGTAAAACTTACCTTCACATCATGCAAATACTCACTTCACATTCATGCTCAGCATCACGCTATATATATTTAGCATTACGCAACGTTCGATTATCACCGAATGTTAAAGCCTGTCAGCTTTGAAATTATTAGTAAATAGGTTAGGCAGATGGCAAGATAGTTGTAGAGCTGCCTTAGTCTGTACAATCTGCCACCTAACTTAAGACTGAAGCAGACAAAGTAAGGTGCCTGAAGATTTTTCGTCTTTGTCATAATGCCGAGTCACAACCTTAGGTACCTTAAAGAACTTAAAGTCATCTTAAACCTTAACTTTGAAATGTACTTTACGTCATTTTTAAGAATCTCAAAGCTATGTAGCTTAAATTGAAATAAGGTAGGTCGGGCGTGCTACATCTGGGAAAACAGTTCGTCGATGTCTATTTGGACTTTAATTCCTTATTTAATTCATGGAACTATCCAGGTTTCTATTTGGCCTTTCAGTGACTACATGTTGAAAATTGTTTTTACCGGCGACCCGGGAACGGGAAAATCGAATCTAGTCTCACGGATTGCTGTAAGTTCAAATGTAACCATTAATTCTGCTTCTTCTCTATCATTAAATATTTCCTTTGTTTTTTAGGATAACTCATTCATTGAATCATACATTCCTACAATGGGAGTCAATTTCGTAAGCCACAATCATCACTTTTACACTTATTTGCTGGAATTTATTGCAGATATTTCATGTAATAAATGGTAATAACTTATCGTGCTTGCATCCGCTGATATTCCGTGGTGATGAGTAGGTATACACTAATACCAAAAATATCTGTCACCTTTTGAATTGCTTTCTGATGTTAAAGGGTGACATCGTTATAAAATTGCTAATTTGAATAGATCTATGAAAACATTGAACACTCTATATGGCATGGATAAGTTCGTCATTGAATTAAAATATATTTTTATGAATGCTATACGAAGCAATGGTATTTGAAAGCTTGGATATTGTGAAGTTTATTGTACTCAAATATGCTAACACGACCAACGAAAAAATGAAATAAAATTGGAAGAGAAAACTAAGGGAACTAAAGACAGATGGCTTAGAACAGAGGATTGAAGTTGGCAACATCAGAAATTGTTTGACTAATGAATTTTAGCATAAGAATAATTTTAAGGTGGAGAGCTAGACACAAAGTGAGATATAGAATAAAATATGTTCTATTGTTAGAAAAGAAAATCCATCGAACGCCGCAGCAACCCACAGCTTAGATACCGCTACGTGTACAGTATATTATGAATAGCAGATTTCCATCCGCAGAGCTTTTAAAGGTGTGGAATGAGCGATTGCTTCATAAACGGTTTACAACTGTCTGCGCAAGGCGGGTATGAGAAAAACATGTTGATCAGATGACGATTTTCATCTGCATCTGATTTACTGATTCCTCACAATAGGGCATGCTGCACTGATGACGGCAAACAAGCCAGAAAGGTTTATAGTTCCTGCAATGCTTTACGTCAGATTTTGGTCTCACCTCCTAAAATTCAAAATGCATGGACAACTGACTAAAGCACGTAACAACTTATTTCTAACAATCTTGCGGAATGAAATCTAAATCACTTACACAGAAAAACCTTTTCCTAAAAAATAAGAGATATCACAGATGATTTTAATCATGTAACTTAGGTCTAACTAAGTCACTTTGACCGTCAAGAGATGGTGAACATATGGTTTGATAGGTAGCTTCTCCTAAAAAGTGCCCAAGCAGATACGATCTCTTAATTTGGTGGTTAGCATAATGCAAAATAGCCGTTCTCCTGAAGACTTCCTTCTATTTTTGCTCGCTTGCTATGGAATCGCAATTATCTGTCCTTCTCTTTTTAGTACAATTTCTGAAGAGTAGTTCTTCTATATTTCTCGTGATAAATTGCTGTCCTTGCCTGTCTTCTGTATTTAAGAAGTTCAAGCACTCCAACGAGAAAGAGGCAGCTGAAATAGGTATTGTCATGTTCCATTGACTTATCGTAAGGTGCATGACCTTCTCTCCTGTCACGACCGTGTGCTAGGTAAATAACCCATTCTGCTGACACGTCCGTGTAAAAGTTAACCTTTAAAGTTCATAACTACCGGTGCTGTATTTCACGCTTTAGTGGATGGCCGAGAAACCTTTCATTAATTAAGGGCATGAAAATAATAAATGCTATCTTGGCAGCGCTGTCAACCTCAATGCATTGGTCGGACGATAATTTTAGGGCTAGAATTTTAGGGCACCTAATGAACTGAAGAAAGAACAGAGCCATGTCTCTCAGAGAAAACTTCGTGAAAATATTTTCATCGCACATTCAAAAATTGCTCATAAAATTGCCCCCGAACATGTTTGAGACGAATTTGTACAATTTCTGTGTTTTTTTCATAATCCTATTTCAGACAAATAAGTTCCTGTAATACAGCATTCGTTTTCGTTCTCATGTGATGAAATTGATCAAAACACGATATCATTTCTGAAATATCGATGTTTACTCACATCAGGTCTATTTCGCGAAGCAATGATTGATCATAGATATCTTGGATCCTATTATTAACGCCATCTACAGGCATCAGAATTTTGGTTCCAGCATGATATTGCTGTTCTTTGTTTTTTTATCATTGCATCTAAAAAGCGCATTCTTGCATTGACAATCTATGTATTAAATGCATTGAGATCATTTTCTCGCACTAATGCAAGAACTCAATTTCATGGAGGAAATACAACACCGCATAGCTTGTCGTGCTTCTACCTGTAATTGAACTCACTGTCTATCCATGTTTAAACTATAAACTTCTATATTTAGAGGTCTATGGTTTAACCATAGACTTCTAAATTTCTCTGGTCAGATAGGTTGAAATTGGCCTCATACATGATCAGGTCAGCAATCCTTAATTTGACTAACTTACAAATAGAGAGTCATCAAGCGTTTTCAAATTGTAGAGAACGTATTGCCATCACAATGCGGGTGAAGAACAGTATGTATGTATATTTATGTACGGAGTTAGGAAGCCCGGGACTGCATATTTATGCGTTAAACTCATGTACTAGACCTCGTTTTTTGCTAATTTTGCGATTTTTTTATGAACAGTTTTTCGATGTCATGAACACATTTCTTGCACATGCTGTTGAAATATTTCATTGAAATTCGGCAATCTGATTCATGTCTGTGTGTACAGCGAGATTTTGTGAAGAAGTAAGCGAAAAAGTCACCAGGAGAAATGATATATCGATATTCTGAGCACCTTTTTTTTATTTTTTAAGTAAGAAGCTATTTTCTTAGACAGCTTGATCTCATAGAATACCTTCCAGCAAAGAATGCACGGTTGAAGCAAGATACGTCTGGAGGAAAGACACCATGATAAATTTCATTCAACAGTTTTGCAGCTTCATGGATGTCGAACATTGCCAATTTAATATTTCTGGCAGTGCATTCACAACAGGAATCACATTTTTTTACATTTCAGAAGTGAAAGGCAACACGCACCACTGATATCATCTCAATTATTGGGATGCATATTGAAATCCGTCTTTACATTCAACCATTTACATCCTGTGTACATTTCATCTTCTGTGGTTGACTACATGATATTTTGTTATCAGCATTTCTCAGACTGAGTCCGGAAAACTTCAATAAAGAAATTGTCTTTATTTTCTTGTCAATCTCTGTGCGATGACACGTGGAGATAAAATAATTTGCTCCAGTAATTTGACCTATCCAGTCAAAACACTTCTCAAGATAATCCAACTGTGCTTTCTCGAGTACTTGTTATTTATTGTTCTCAGAAGAGTCTCCATCACAGGTCGGATCGCTGAATATCTGTTCCAACCCCTCAGAAGTGGCTGATCAGGTTGGGAATGCTTATTGTGTCCATCATCATTGTTTTCATTGAAATATAAGAAGGAACTCCGTTTTCTGTTCCCCTTGATCTCAGCACATTTATAGTGTGGGAATCTGTAGCTTCTCTTTTCCACTCGAAATTGTCCCTTACCATGTTCAATGATATGGGTGGATCTAGCGTTAGTCTTCCGTCCGTTGACTTCGGCTTCACCATCAACTTTCCCAAGTATTGAATAATGTACATAATGGAATCCAATTTCGAATTTCTATTAGTGGCTGGTCATCCATATATTATATACAAAAGTCATCAGATTGATAACCTTGGAAAACTTGTGATAGATGCTATGATAGATGATATGTGCTTGTTGGAATGGATTTTTCTCTACGTGATAGATGCGAACATTCGCAGAATTTTCGACAGTCAATGATGCGACGACGCTAAAAGGAAGATTTATACTCATGATCGCCATTTTTAGCCCATGATCGCTTTGAGATATCACAAACCCAGATGAAATGATTTCCTTGTAGATTTTAGACAAAATTGTCATACCAAAGAATCTCCCGAATGTGTTTCTATTGGCAGAACATTTGCTTGAAAACGTGGCTATACCGGATCGCGGTTTGTAGTTGTTTGGAAAAGCATCTAGACAGATAAAGGAATTTTGGTTGCACAGTCCTTTAGATAATGCTTTTCATTTAGTTTTCCTTCTTTGCATGCGATAATAATCTATGTCCTGCGTGATGTCATTGAAGTCAGGTTCGTGGAAGTGAAGGTTACACAAGACGGAATGTTTAGTTGGGATATAATACTTTCTACTAACTCGATGCAACTACAGATTCAAATTTCCTTGTTATGCAGAGGAATTTAAATTGGTTGAGGCTAACCTCCGGTAGATCATAAAGAAAAATAATAATACTACAGGCCTAACTAAAAACTGAGAGAAAAAAATATAACTTACTACTGCGTTTTAAACAAAATTATAAATCTAACAACTTACTTATGACATTAGCGTCTAAAAAGGAGTGATTATAGACATGACACTTGTGTGTCTGCTTATATACTTCAAACTTTGTAACTTATCTAAATCCCAATCTGCTATCAGTCAAATACAATTACAAACAGACCTGTCATTTCTAATGCGGATAACTGGTCAACCACGTGTGGTGTTACGCAAATGCTTCAATCGAAGTGAGAAGATGAAGCTGAAGATAATGAAAAGTAAAGAATTTGATCCCTCCAAAGGACCGATCTGGCTTTCCCACAGGTTACATGAAGTGCAACTAAAACAGATAATTGATATATGCTGAGATAAAGTTGATGAGGACAAAAGCAATAGAGGTCATCAGCAGGAACTTGAGCAAGATTCACGTTTCGGCCCCTTAATTCCTGTACGTTCAAACTCGCTCAAGCGGGGCCCTGCTTTAAAGAAAGCAGCCTCGAAAGAAAATATTGAGAATGTATTGATGCTACACCATCATTGCATTTCGGTTGACAACCAGTAGCGGTATATTTGCTTGGTATTTTGCATTCGATTGAATAGCACGGGAGATTAATTTAAAATAGTCATTTATCACTTCGATTAGCTATAAAATTCGATCTTCTGTAATACAAATGTTGGTTGGCCTGAACATGTACAAAATGATTTCAAATTTTGCTCACCTATCTGTCCAGAGAAATTTAGAAGTCTATGGTTTAACCTATGGTTAAAACCATAGAAGTCTATGGTTAAAATACTCGACGCTTCGCGTCTCGCGTTTGAAATAAAATAGACAGCTCGTTCAATTATGGTGGATCACGGACAGGGACACCTATGACTAATATAAGATATATAAGGGACGCTCAACTCTCATACCATGTACTGGGCTGGAGGTCAGTGACTTTGGTAGACTTGATTAATGACAATAGTTTGTGCACATCTGGATATAACCATGGAACAAGTGGTAAACAGTTCACTTAATTATTGTGAAATACATAAGAATCCAGCTGAAATGATTTCTGTAGCCTACATACTAAGTAATGCGCCCGCCCCAGTCTTGCATAGAGATTGTCGGAAGAATCTGGGCAGTGTACATCACATACAAGCATATCATCGATGGTCAATTTCAAATCAATTGTGATTTTCTATTTTCATTGATTATCCGATTGTCTGATCTAAAACCTCCTCTTGTATAATAATTTCGACCACTGGTTAATAATAAATCGAGAGTTCAAGAGCAATGAAACGATATAACATATGTGTGATTTATTTCCGGTCTTGAATTACTGTACTTTCATAAAACGAAGATTGATAGCTATTCTTATCACGCACAGTGATGCATGAATGTTTATATATGCACCGACGAGATTTATACGGATTTCATCATCAATTTAAATCCTTATCAATGCTGTTCCTGAATTGCCCAATGTGGTAGGACCTTAAAATCGTGGAATGTCACCAATCACCACCGCTTGGTTTGCTTTATATTCAATAGAATCTTCGTATTTTATGAATCACTGACATCATACTCACATTTTACTTGTTCGTCGAAGTTTTGATTGTAATTTGAAAGCCTCACAGGTGATGCTCTATAATCACGAGATGTCTAATAAGAGATAAAAATATATTGACATCGGTGGCCACTCACTACGAGGAGGCGCACTTGGGAAGACAACACTGGTTGCGCTTTTCCACCAAAATCTTTATAAAGGATCTTCTGAAGGAAAGGATATTCAAACGATTCTTGCTTAACTTTAGCATTATTATTTGTTATACCAATCAAATTATTATCAATTTTTGACGTTTCAATTTGTTTTTTGTTCGTTTCTGATTGCATCATCGGAAGATTTTCTTAAGATTTTGATTGTCTTTTACTTGTATAGCAATAAATAAGGCATGGGCATATGGCTGCAATGATTGTAGTAGCAAGTAAAATCATCACCGATCAGTTATCATTCAGTCCATGACTCCTTTGAGCAAAGGAAATAGATCATCAAAAATTTTCCAGAAAGAGTCCACAATTCTTCAAAAAAATTTTCAGAATACACACCAATAGCCATTGATGCTACGTGCCGTAGGCGAACAATTTCAATCACTAGCAGTTGATATTGCAGCTGTTATTGACATTTGCTTATTTCGACTGGGTCCAAAATTTTCTTTCAGAAGATTCCCTGTACGAATGCGCGTACTAGAGTATTGGATAATTGTTTATAACTTGCTTCACGGTTTTATCCAGATGTGCACAAACTACCGTCATTAATCAAGTCTATCAAAGTCACTGGCCTCCAGTACATGGTATTGGAGTTGAGCGTCCCTTAGATATCTTATATCAATTGTCCCTGAAGCATTACCGTAATTGTACCGTGTGGGTCTCTAAGTTAGGATACTGGTGTGAAGACAACACATGATGCAAATACTTAGAAGTGATATCCGCCTTCAAAAATTTTCTAATCCATATACCAGCTTGACTTTGGTGACGTTCTACTACCCAGATACAAAAGTGGAATAAATCGTCATGTGTATATGGAGGGAAAGCAAAACCACCCCTCTAAAACCTTTGTCCAAAGCTTACTGGCAGATTTTTTTACAAATAATTTATTACTTTGCAGAACATCGTTCATACACAACACATAAAAATTAAGAAAGCAAAAGCGACATCTAGAAAGTTGACAAAAGAGATGCGCCTGAAGTTAAGAGAAGATAACGTTTGAAGTCGAATCAGAGTTCAAAAATAGTGTTCAAAGTCTGACCTTTCGGGATGCAGCCCGATACACTGTTTGCGTTATCCAGTACCATTGATCACCAAATGACATGGCATTGTCATGTCGACGATATCCAATTGTAACAATTCTTCTGTTTGGAAGATATACAAAACATGTGTACAGTATGTGGCAGCAGCAAACCGAAATCAGACTGGCTACCAAATAACAGAACAAACTCAGATGTGAGAGATATTCTTGAAGAGATGAAGAATGACTTTTTATCTCATGGAAATGATCTTAACGGTGATGGTGCTTCTACACCCGGCTTTCCGTTTGCGGTGCCTTTTCAGTTTGCATCCTCAGTAATTGAATACATGTTAAAGCGAGTCAACCCACGGACTTCGCCAGGATTAGATCACATAGGCCTACCATCGTTGACGTGGTCCATTCTAGGTGAAGTTTTGTGTGAACCTTTATCTTTACTCTTCAATAAATGCCTTTGTGAATCCAACATGCCACTGCAGTTATGGAAAGATGCTGATGTAGTGCCTCTGCCAAAGACATCCCCACCATCTATCAATAATGTGCGTCCAGTCTCGTTACTGCCTGTGCTGGAACGGATATTAGAAAAGTGCCTACTGAAAAGAATTCGTCATTCCTTTATTAGTCATTTTGATCCACAACAGTATGCTTAACGACCAAAGGTACATAAGCAAGAAGGCATCTTCCAAAATGCTTGTTTTACGTCAACTCCGCGATTTCTTGGATAAAGATAAGATGGTGCTGATTTACGAATGCTGCGCTAGAAGTGTGATCGAGTATGCGGCTCCTTTATTAGCTGATTTAAACGTTGGACTTTCCCAAAAGATCGACAAGATACAACGTCGCGCTCACACGATCATCTGTAGAAAATTACATTGTGACTGCGCAAAATTTGTGCCTCTCTCTTCTATCGCAGGAAGATAATCGGTTGCAACCTCTTTCTGACTGTGATTCACGACGACACGCACCCTCTCCATCATCTTCTACACCCCGTTTTGAAACATTCTCATAAATATCAATTTCCTGTCTTAAAGTCATCTTTGCGTTCCAAAAGTTTTATTATTTCTATGTCGAAATTATTCAATTGTGGCTTTCAATGATCAGTCTTCTTCTTTTTTTCTCTTTCTTTATATATTTGTTTTTCGTACGTGGCCTTGTTTGACCTTGAACTTTCCCTTGCAATCCTATTTTTGTAACGAACCATGTCAAAAGTTGAACAATTATTATGCATGTTGTACTTTCTTTGTGGGCTCCATGATTTTCATTATTGGGGACGGTATCATGAATAAACGTCTTTATCATTATCATCTTGAGTCGTGTGCGAAAAGGCTGTATACGCTTTATTCTCTAAAGCAAATCAATGCCCTTCAACGCATAATGTGACTGATATGTTGTACGCTCATCAGATCGGTGGCCAGTTGCAGTTTTCCCGCATGGCACAATATTAACAAAACGTATTTTGAGCAAATTGCTGAGCTCATTGTCCTTGGTTGAGCTTGAGCGACGTGTTTTGCAGATATTCAACATTGATGGTCGGATCAAATTCTTTGACTTCTGTGATTTGTCGGCAGCTCGACTAGCACGAAAAGCACAAAGCACAGCGTTCTGAACATCCTCTACATACTACTTATGACAAAGCTCGTCTAAGATTCTCTGCCCGAAGTGGTAACTCTTACAGAAAGGTCAAAGCCAAAACAAAACCTCTTCAATCTTCTTTTACCAAATATGCTTAATTTGCTCGTTCTGGTTTTTATCTTGTACTTTTATGTAAATTCTCATGTCTCTGTATCTGTCACTTCTAAATCGATGTTGAAGTGCAATAAAGCGATATAGTATTATTATTATTTGAACGGCAAGGATTGCTGGAGGCAAGTAACTACCTCTATCTCGCCAGTTGATGTAACACTGACAGATTATTTATTATCAGTGATTGAAAAACTCTGACGTGCGCATTAAAGACCACACAGAATATGGAGAATTTCAAATAATTTATGTACAGATTCTTCACAATTGCAACGGGGCACTACTGCAGTTTAGTGCACCCTAAAATGCATGTGAGAACAACATGATTTAATCAACAGAATGAATGCCATTCGTTCTTCCCTATAGTTATAAATGAGTGTCTTTGCGTCTTCGTGTGTCTTCGTCTTCGTCTTCGCACATTACACCGAGCGCGCGCTTCGGTGTAATGTGCGTAGTCATCGTTTGCGGGAGAATGCGCCGTTGTTTTAGGGTGCACTAAACTGCAGTAGGCGCGTTTCCGTCTCTTTCATAGAGGGTGCACTAAACTGCAGTAGTGCCTTGCAATGGACCATAATTGCTGTCTAGTTGGAAGGGTCAGAAACACATCACTTGAAATGTTACCTGAATGAAAATTGACATGGCTGAACCAGTGCACTTGGTCCAGTATCATATTCATTTTTCATATAGCTGCACATTGCCTTGGGCATCACAAGTAGCGAATTTTTATGTGATTTTTATAGCAATGCTTAAAGTGAATAATGGGCTTCAGTTGCATTATTGATAAATTGATAGTACTCGTAAGGAAAAGATAAATCCAATCTGCTGAATTTAAATTTCAATAGCTCTTATGTAATTAATATACGTGCAAAGTTTTATTGAAAAATTATGAAATGCACAGGCACTTTCGAGTGATGACGGAATTTCTGTTTACTTTAAATTCGGCTTTGTTATCTTGCTTTCCATCAATTAAATGCGCAAACTGTTCACAGTTGGAAGAAGCAAGGATACCTATTATCTATTTCAAGAGAAATGTGTTCATACGAAAAGTACAGCAGCAGAATAGGCAAACATAATAGCAAATGGAACTCCAAAACTCTCTAAAGGTTGACATGGTCAACAAGATGATTGGATTTCAACAGCGAACAACTTGTCTGTCGACTCTCATTCACTTCACTCTAAACTGTACGTGCAATTGTCCATGTGAATTATTATCCACCAATCGAGCTATTCATGGATATTTGGAAATTGTCATTGTCGATATTGGCAGTCATGGTTGGGTTCAAAAATAATTGCAATATTTTCCTTGAATGAGCACAGATTCAAGTAGTAGAGACAAAAGAGGTACATAGCAATTTTGTAAATGAGTTTCAGAATGCATCTTTACAAATTATGCACCATTTGTCAGGTATTGTGTGGATTAGCCCTCAGGACCCCTTTTACAAATTCTTTGTTTATCTACCTAAATCGATATCAAATCATTAGGAAATTTGATTTTAAGTAAAGCAATGATGCTTGCGTACAGCAAGTCGACACAACTAATCTTTTGAGTGTCTTTCAGTCTTCTCAGCAAACACATGCGAGAACGTGGTGTTTTTGTATTTCAACGACATTTAGTACAGTATTAGTTGTATTAAGAGTCAGTTTTACGATGTTTGCTGTCGCCATGTAACCTCAGATTGCTGATTTTGATGAAATTGATTCATTCCATGCAGAATAACCCCTACATTTTGCCATTTTTACATTTTTTTATCTATTTATCCATTTTATCAAATTTACATAGACCTCAATGGAGCCATAATTGCTGCATTGTAAGACCCTCAAAACATCTCTGGATATCTCAAACTCATCAATTACTGATGTAAAAACTATCCCAACCGTCTGTTTCGTGCAAAGTAAGTATATAACGGAAGTATGCAATCAAAGCATGATTTGTGGGGACATTTATGATATTACTTCTTCGCCAGCTCTTATAAGCAGTTTTATTTGATATCTCAATTGACAACAGAATAGTATTGAAATATTAAATGGAAGGGACTGAATAGCTATGTCAAAACTATGAAACAGCGAGAAATTACATAGCTATCCGTAGACGCTTGGAGACAAAAACATGAGATGAAGATCCAGTTCTATGGTTAGAATGTTGGAGTTGATTTGGTATAGAAATAACACCTTGATTTTTCCTTATGATGTGGATAGCTTTTTCAATGTTATTCGCAGCTATCTGATTTTAGTGCTATGAACTATGAATATAATGATAGCTTTCATTTTGAACATTGATTTATGCTGATTTTTTCATGTAGGCAACCACTATGCCCGATCATGTGTGAAAACAAAATATTCACATTTTGCGATCTTCTAGTATATGGCAAATGCACGAGTATGATGAAAGCATTGAATAAATGATTTTTACTTATTATGCGCCATCGTGGACATGCATAGAGTCGCTTTTCATCTGATTGTAAAAATTTTGTCATGGGAATTTCTACACCCTCTGAGACCTGAGGGGGTCCAGTGGACCCCCACCGCCTATGTACCATACTTCTACTGATTCAATTGAAATTGAATAACACATGCAGATTCACTGTCAAAAATGATGATTTTACATTGGCATGGGCGGTTGATATATCCTCATCACAAAAAGTAAAACAGAAAAATATGTCTCCTGGGTCCACTGGACCCCCTCACTCAGGTCTCTGAGGGTTAAGGGTCAAGCAAACAAGTTGTATCTTGTCAATTGAAGCATAATGAAGATTTTGAGAATTGCTGGACTTTCAGTCAAAAGAAATGTATTTATGGCTGAAGAATTGTGGCAATTTAGTGCTCCTCGGGAAAGCGATGTTAAAGTATGCCACAAAATATTTGAACTCGTGAAAATTTGGTGCTTATTGATTACTCCATTGTTTAGTTATTCCGAACAGTCGCCACAGATGATTTGTTGCGAACTTTTCAAGAATTTTGCCCTTTGAAGTGCGATGCTCAATGCTCCATTTCTGCTCGTTTAAAACAAATATGAAACTCAATATCCTAATTGATGCCAGATCATCGAATCTTGTTTTCAAGGTGAATTCATTTTTCGGTTTAATGCATGATGAATAGAAGCTTGCCCATAGCATAGAAAAGAAATAAACATCTCGTAGAGGGCAATATCCTTGTAAAGTTTTGATCTTTTCCGCCTACAATGGCGCACAGGAATTTTAGTTTCCTGTCCAGATACTATATAATATAGGAGTCCGTGGGTGGATGCACTGTAAGCTATGTGGTAATCCTGCTGTCTGTTACTATGCTATGAAATTTGGTCCTAAGCTATAATTTTTGCATTCCAATTTTATTTGCATATTTTTGTGCTGATATGTTTCCCTCTACCTCATCAGATGCTACAATAATAAAGCATGCTGATGATATTTTATTGATCGGAGTCATTAGAAGGCATGATCCAAGTCCATTAATCTCGATGTATTCTGAAGTTCTTGAATGGTGCAATAAGAATCAAATGATTGTGAAAATAGAGAAATGTCAGCAGACTTACATATATTACTATGCGGAAATCTGACGATTTGTCTTACTACAACATTCCTGGTATACCTGCAAATAAATACATGAAATTTTTGCGTGTTACATTTGATTCTCGCTTGAACATGGATAAGCATATTGAAACTATATCAAAGAAAGCTTCGAGTCGCCTATTTGCCCTTCGTCAACTGAAACCTTTTTTACCGATTGATGATCTGGTTTTGATTTATAATTGCAATATTCGCAGTGTATTAGAATATGCAGCTACCATATTTGTTCGTCTCAATGTGAAGAATAGCAATGTACTCGAAAAATTGCATAATAGTGCCCATAAAATTTTGTGCGGAACATCCCAGTGTACTTGTGGCAAGTTTATACCATTGTGTTATAGAAGAAATGTGATAGAAGTTATTTGAATCACTGTGCAGCGACTCAAATCACCCTTTACACTGTCTTGCTCCAAAACGTTTACAGTACTCTGAAAAGTTCAGTTTACCTACATGTAAATCCTCCATGATAAAGAAATTGTAGTCTGCTTTCAATGATACGGCTTGTGAATGCTGGGATGAGACCATAGCCTTCGGCCAGCTTTGTGTTTGTGTTATTGATACTGCAAGACTATGATCTATGATACATGATTTTTGCTTTTTGTTGCTTTTTTCTTGTTTATTATTTCATTTTGTGTATCTCTCGTATTCATTTTCTGGTTTTCGCCTCACGATTTTCAAAATTGAGGCCTATGATTTCAAATAAACGCATTATTATTATTATTTATTATTCCTCATGATGTGTTGTTAGCCAAAAAATATTGAATTGTTCTGCATGTTTAACAGCAACAAGGCTCATTTATCATAACTTTAATTATTTTTCAGAAAATAAAAGCTGTCAATATAAATGGACGGAATGCGAAGCTACAACTTGTGGACAAGCTGCAACTACCAGATAATTCTGTACAAGAACGCTTTACAGATATAACAAGTGCCTATTATCGGAGTGCACATGGTGTTGTAATTGTTTTCGATGTTACTGACAAGGTAAACCTTCGAGAAGAACAAAGTGCTGCTCTTTCTGAAGACTTTGGCCAGACATCTAAAATAATTGATATTTTGGAAATAGCCAAATCGTTTTATCGTAAAATATTGGATTATCGCTGACGGTATATTTCAGGCAAGTCTCAGGCAACTGTCTTCAGGCAACTATTGAGGGAATATCAATACAAGCAAAATTTGAAATTTACACTGATTCAGCTGTTGGATAGGAAATCGGAAATAGAAGATTTTTTCTGTTTTCTTCTATTTTCTGTTTGCTGTTCAACAGCTAAATCAGTGTAAATTTCAAATTTTGTTGATATTCCTTCAATAGTTGCTGGTGGCAGCTGAAATATATCGCTGGCGACAATCCAATATTTTGAGATAAAAAGATTTGGCTCTTTACAAAATATTTATATTTTAAGTGCTGCACATACAACTTAGAATTTCAAATCATGTTTATGTTTCAATCTCATGTAGGAGTCAATAATGATTAATATCTTACATGTGTTCCTCAATCCTAGCTTGCAGTCACCCAAAATCACTTTGCAATCAATATACAAACGCAGGAGAGCGGCCGATCCCTGAATATCTAGGGATCATGCGCACGCATGTAATTGCAACCAATCAGATGTGCTTTATAATTCCAAGAAAGAATTATGCCTTCTACTCCATTTTTAGAAGAATGTAGTGAAAGTTGAAAACAAGATGTAGCAAACCTCGAGCGTATCGGGACCTAACAATCAATCAGCCAGATCTAATGAATATATGAACGTCTACCAACATATTCATAACATGATTCTACAAGGTCTAAGAACAACAGAGTAAGTATGGTAGGTAGAATATCGACTCAAAAAAGATGTCAGTATGAAATGAAAAATTTTATATCAAAAGATTCTGTTATTTCCGTAGATCACGTTCCAGCGGTCCAAAAATATATTTGATTAACTTTTGAGAAGCTAGATTTTTGCAAATTATTTCTGTGCTCAAGAATACTCTTATTGATACGGCTGAGCATCAAAGTAATAGCACCGCACATAATTGCTAATTTAACAAACATAGGCCACATTTGGCCTACCTCTCAAAAGTTGTCATGACACGGAGGATTTGTAAAATATATTATTATTCCTTCTGTATTGCCAACATGATCCGGCAATTTCTCCAAACATGCAAAAATTTGCATGTCTCACATTTGGTTGTTGCTCTCAACTCGAGTTCGTTTAACAAAATCGAAACTGTATGCACACTGGGGATTTAAT
Source organism: Prostheceraeus crozeri (assembly GCA_907163375.1). NCBI lineage: Eukaryota > Metazoa > Platyhelminthes > Polycladida > Euryleptidae > Prostheceraeus > Prostheceraeus crozeri. The sequence goes on along the minus strand of CAJQUW010008544.1, from coordinate 16,526 downwards.
TAGTGCTGAGTTGCTACCCTATGCCAATAGCCTTTGATTTTTGAAAATTGCCTCGCTAGGTTGTTGTCACACATATCTCCATACTTTAAAGCAGAAGATTTATCCATCTGATCCGTAAGGAATTACAAAAACGAGAAGAGTGCCGTCTATCTCGATGTGAAACTCCAAGCTCGGTTTGATTGTCTTCGGACAATCTATCACAAAGTTGAAGATTTTGATTTTCCTCTCGATTTGTCGTGGCATCCTTGCCTCCCAAGTATTGCGATTTTTCCACATCTGTTCTCATCTGTAGGCTTAATAATATCTTTCTCTCATGAGTAGGAGAGGTTATTGTAAGCGTAGGCTGAAGATCAGTACAGAGAAAATCCTATGCAATTGCAATGATATTCCTCTAAAACTCGGATTCTTCCCACCAAGGCAACTGTCTCAATGCGAAATTTGCTTAAATGCTTATCATAGCTTTTAGATTTGATTTTCTAACGAGTTCCGTATTTTGTGTTCCACCGTTATTCCAATGTGTAGGATTTTAGTATGTGTCATCCCATCCCACATATCATTACTGTAAGAAGTTTGAGATCTTCCAGCCGAAATGTGATCTGGCGGGTAATTGCGGACGACTGGATACTGTCTTTTTGTGATTAAAGGGTTGTAATGGGATTGACATTGAGATTACTAGTGTCTCTTTATATCTAAGGTCCTACAAAATAGAGCCAGAGAACTGTGATCTTATGTATCACTTGTGAAGCGGCCATGTTCGATTTCCTGCACCAAAAGGTGACGTGGAACTTCTGCACTGTAGACCGTCAGCCACCAAATAAAATAAGTCTCAATGCGAAACCATATCATCAAAAAAACTAACTTTTCTTCCCAAATGAAGATGATTTGGCTTTTTTGGCTACCAGACCGTGTTCATTTGGTAGTGACCGCCTGGTGAAATCCGACGATCTGGTAGGTAATTTGCTAACACACCGTAATGAGGCTGCCAAATCACATTGAATTCTACACTGCAAATCGCTCAATACCAATCACATACGAAGGATGCATACCAAAATATTTTCTTGCTATATTTCTGTATTCTCTTGGCATATATTTGTATGCTTTTCGTATGTTATTTCAAATGTGGTATGCTTTACATACTAAAGCCATACCAGCACAATGTTGCTACTGTTCTGTAAGTAGTGAGATAATGACATTCAATGGTCAAACCTACAATACTGAATTCGATTTTAATACACGTAAGTCTAAGGCATTCAATGACCAACAAATAAGTATTCAACCGTCAATAATTATGTACTATGCAATTTTGAAATTAAGCATATTATCAATCCGAAATAAAAACACATTGTAATTCATGAACGCAAAAATAGTTATGTTTGAGACATATAAGTCAACATGGTTGCTCGAAAATTATCGTTTTATTGAAATGATGCTTATCAATTTAGTTCAAGGAAATGAGCTAATTATGAGTATTGTGAATGCCATAAGACAAGTAGCAAAGATGACATGCGGCTTTAAATGCACAATAAATCCAATCTAGTTAAATACCACACTTTCACAAAGAAATATTCACGACTGGTATTACTGGAAAAAAGTTATTTGTAAGTAGTATGCAATATAACTTATTTTTTGCCATGTGACATAAAGCTATTCACACGAAATACATACGAATGGGGACGAATTTACATCGGGTCTCGTATATAAAACATACTAACAACTCGTATTTCATTGTAAAACAGCCAATCACAGATAGAACAGTTTGTATCACCACATACCAATCACATACGAAAGTAAGTGAGATTTCGTATGAAAAACTTACCAGATCTCTGTAAGCATACGGGAATCTCGTATCAGATGTTAGTTTCAAATTGTATGTGATTTTGCCATATGCTTGTATGTAGTTTTCGTATCCAGCCATTTCATAGTGTATTGGTTATAACCGCGGCTATTATTATATTCACGCCCTATATATAGCGCAATGCTATGGACAGCCGGAAAGCGAATTTTGGAACGAATTTTGTTTTCATTTGAAAGACTTCAAAACTATCTGTAGTTGGAGTCACACTATAATATATCCAATGGCAAACCTTGAAAATGAACCTTGAAAATGAACCTTGAAAATTGACCTTGTGATTTTACTGCATATTATGATTTAATTAATTTAGTTTCTGTTAAATTTCCTTGTTTTTCAGACATCGTTCGATCATGTTAAGAAATTCGTGGAAGAAGTAAAACAATTTGGACATATCTCGACTGTAAAGTTGTTCCTGATGGGTAACAAATGCGACCTCAGTAACGACAGAGCAGTTTCTCCGTCAGAATGTGCTGTAAGCGCAAAACACATTTTACATTCGCTTATCACAAATTTAGTTTCAACAAAGATAAATGCTGATTTTCATTATGCTATACGTCCATTCACCAAGACTGTAAGATCAGTCTGGCGCTGGTCTGGCCCAAAATGAGTTCATGCGTCAATCTCATGACATTTCTATATTGTTAATCGACATATTGCTTTTGTAAATCGATAATGATTTGAAACACGTGATAGATCAACGATTAGACGAAGTGGCAACTTACAAAGTAGCACTCGCATCACACGTACATTATACATACCTGAACACTTATTACTTGGTCACTTGTTGGATTTATTAGCAAGAAAATGACTCGTCAGTATGGATACAAGGATCTTCCAAACGAAAGTATGGGCTTTTGTATATGTCGTAGAATTACCGAACTTGGTTTAATTAGCAACAGCGAAAGATTGACGCCACCCAAGGCATGTGAACACTGCACATTGCAGTCACTAAAAACACAATGTGTGACTACATCCAGATGGCGGACTCAACTGACATCATGCACTTATGATTTTGCAAGAAACCTGCGACTGAGTTAGTGGGCATATTATCAAGCACATAGCCTTCTGACATCTTATCGCTTAGTTTTCAAAGTAATCAAATAATTGAATAGGAGACTTAGGCAATCAATTGATTGCATTAAGCTGACCTCACAATCTGAGATGCATGCACAATAGTCCAATTCTACCCGAGCGACTTTGAGCGCTGCTGAAATCCCGGGGGAAGTCTCCTGGAGCTCCCACCATCTGATTTTCATGTTCCAATGATTCAATCGTCCCCAAAATTGATTTACAACACAATTTGCGCCTGCCGTAGCAGTTAAAATTTGGATCCCACTTTTTTTCAAAAAACGTTTTTTTATTTTCACTTTTCTTATGTACAGATGGCTTATAAAATGCTGCGCTTCGATCAGTTATCGCATCAAAGCGTCTTAAGACAATGCTGGAAGCATGCTAGATTGTACTGGGATGGTTGAGTGACACTGACTGCAACTCAAACAGAGACATTTGAACATTCATACAAATCACGTATAGTTTGCTGCTTTCTTGGGTGCATGTCGTGCACGTGCAGAGCAATTACAGCAACTGACCATCCAAATGAATAAATGCGCCAAATATATTCTTAGGCATGTATATCTGCCCATTTATTGACTATGGATCCACTATTTTATGAACGGCTTTAACGTCACTACTGCCTCATATTGGGGGCTTGAACTGTGCAGACATCGTCATACTTTTATCTAGAGGGTTGTGATACTTTTACCTCGGATAATAACCATCCTGCCGACTTCCAATGACACCTTCGGTGTTGGAACACTACACTGCCGTTCGCTAGGTCAAGCTCTTAACCACTGTACCACAGAGACCACCCCATATTTGTAGCTTAAAAGTCACGGTGTTACTTGTCAAACCTTTGCAAGTAGTGTAAATATGATATTGCTGCTATTCTTGTGATACTAACATAGATGCAATTGTGGATGAGTGAACTTGTTAATTACGACTTCAAATGTACTTTGTCAATGGTCTATAAGCTATTTGAATGGATCAAGATGCCTGATTTTGTCAGAATTTGACAAAATTCCCGATTTTCAAGAACATGCTGTTAAATAAAGGTCAAATTATTTATGCTCCCACACTGTAAAGCAAAATTGTCCGTATTGAAGGTACGAAAGGGTCTGTATCCATAGGGCCGGAGAGTCATGACATGGGGACCATGTGGTCCGTATTTAGCAAGTGTCCGTATCACTGTGGGGTCCATTTTGGAAGGTCTAAAGGGGGTCTGTCCAGTGACTTATGGGATAAAATGATTTAAAGATTTATAAGCCGGTTAACTGGTCCTACTATTTTCTACTTACCGCCAGATAACCCATGCCGTACTAACCCCATTCTTCACTTTCCACCACTTTACCAAGAGGACAATGTGTTTTGCAATTCCTCGGTTGATTTGTCAATTTATATAAAAATATTTTGCAAAATGTTTGCAACTAACATTGGTAATGAAGACAAGAACTTTTCATTTTTTCTACAGATTTTTCCAATTCTTATAATCATTTGATAATTATGTACTTTATCCATTATAAAATGAGCCTTAGATGACTTCGTCTGTCATTTCAATTTTCAGAGGTATTTTCGCACCTGTGAAATACACACTACTTTTCATCGGACCGTTTTCTCTTTTGTACCTCAAGTACGCACCCATTCAGAATACAGACTGTATTTGTTGCTTCGAACCTTTATTTACACGGACATTATCCAGATCCACAAAGTGCATCTTTCTAGCATTTTTTCTTTGCATTACTCTACATAATTACTTGTTTTCTTGTTGTGTCTGCAGAAATAGTTTACAAAGAATATGCAATTCAGAAAGTGTGTCTGACAAATTTTGGACCCTTGTTATACGGACCCTTTTATATCCTTAATACGAACCATTTCGCTTAGCAGTGCAAAGGCAAAATTCAAATAACTGAATTTTGAATTAGTTATCATAAAACACCTAGAGCTAAAAGCCACAAAAGTCGAGGAAAGTGTTATGCTCTAGGAGTTCCCCTGTACAATAGAGTTGAAATTTCCTGTTCGACTTAATTAAAACTTGGGCATTGAATCATTTATCTGATCTCCGTGATCACCTAGAACCGGCTACTGCTATTGTCAAAAACATCAACGGACTGTATACCTCTAACTTTCTAACTTTAATCCCCTTTCAAGCAGGGTTTCTAGTTCCCCGTATTCTCTTCTCTCCCTCCTGGTTTGTAGCAAACAAAAGTAAAGTTTTTCTATGGCCTTCCACTAATATTCAGCTCATTCGTGCAACTTCCAGGCTCTGGCTTCTGAACTGGGGATTGAATATTTCGAAGTCAGCGCGAAGACATGCGAAAACATTGAGTCATCATTCCTCAACATTGGTAGAGCTCTCGGGAACATGGTCGAAGCTGAAGTTCCAAATCATCGGAATAAGTAAGTGATGTTGTGTGAAACCTCTCCGATATGAAAGTTTCTGACGTCTCTCAAGATATCCAGCATACCGTGGGGCCCACGCTGCTGTCGGTCACTTGCCTGTAATGCTAATCTACATCAGATGGGCTGTCAAATGTATGCCTTAAAAGGAATCGTGCATAAAAACTAAAAACATTTTGAGATTATAAATCCTATGACGAATATGCTACAGACCTATTTAAAAGTAGTAGGTAATTCATAACGATTGCAAAGATTTCAAAAGTTAAGGTTACTGTGTTAAAAATTGCAACTTTCATGTGTTTGCTGTTAATTATCGCAAGGCTGTACATATTCCAACCGCGCTGCATTCAAGCAGCCACTGTATTTGAACGTAGCCATTTTCTCAATTCACTCAGTTCTTCTCATAGAGTAAGTGAAAATTTTTGTATCAAAAGATTCAATTTTTTGCGGAGATTTCGTTCCTGTGGTCTAAAATATATTTGATCACTTTTTAAAAAGCTAAATTTTTACAAACTGTTCCTGTGTTTATATACTACTTGGTGACTATCGACGTGAATAAGTAGTATGAAGCCTGTTGAATATCAAAATGAATGAAAACTCACAGGCAGGTGCGCATCTTAATTGAGACGAAATTGAGCTGTTTATCAGGGAATTTTATTAACCATATGATAATGCAAGTCTTCATAGAAAAGTGGAGATCATAATATTGTGTTTCATGGCTGAAATTTCAATTTTTCAATTTGATTTTCATAGACAAAATTTCATGATTCACTAAATTCCTTGAATCTGAATAGTAATGTGAACAATATTATTGTAATATACATTATCTGGTGATTTAATTTAGCCGTGGTCGTCTACATGCTTGCATATGTATGCATCAGATTATCGATTATCATCGGATGTCTCAAAAAAGCCTGTTAGCCTACGTTTGAATTTTATTTATTTAAATTTTGTATGTTACAGTGATGTAGTATGTTTAAAATAAATTATAAACTAACCAACAACCATTATTACCTGACTGAAATATAAAAAGTAGTCGGTTAATGTTTAAATTATAATTTGGAAAGGCAAATAAATGGGAATGAAATTAAAATTTTGTTCATCGAATTTCGTAAATTGTTCTTAAAATTGCATTAAATAGCTACATCAGTTTGCATGGTAAAAAATCCCTCGTATGCTAGCTGTCAACATTTTTTTTTCTCTCATGAAAAAAAAATTGATGAGCATGACCTAACAGAAATCCATAGAGCCGCCACTGATGTGAACTCATGTACATTTTTAAAGTACTTACATGTATGATCCTTGTCTTTGATTATGATATTTTGCTCTTTCTGTGGCAGGTAGTTTGTGAAGTGATCAAACTTAAGAAAACACCCATCCAATTAGCAAGGGATTGTCATGAAAGGGAGGATTTGTCAAATGCGATTATTCCTTCTATAATGTTATAATGATCAGCCAAATCCGTGTAAATTTCTCCATAAGTAAAAATTTTCATGTCTCATATTAGTAATGGCTCTGAACTGAAGTTCATTAAATGAAATCGAAACTGTATACACATTGGGGATTTAATTAATGTTGAATTGCTCCTCTACCTAATATACCTATTATAGAGTAGTGTCGACTCAAAAAAGTATCTGTATACAGTGAAAATTTTTATATGAAAAGATTCAGTTTTTTGCGGAGAATACGTTCCCGTGGTCCAAAAAATATTTGAGTACTTTTGAAAAAAATTAATTTATGTAGTACCGAGATGACTCTCCGATATAAGTAGTATGAAGCAAGTTGGATATCAAAATGAATGAATATTTGATAACAGGCATCCTAACTAAGCGGAAATCAAGCTGATTATCAAGGGAATTTCATGACTTGTGTTATATTGAAAGTCTTCATGAAAAAGTCGAGATATTATTGTCTTGGCTGGAATTTCAAGTTTTTGATTCAAATTTTCAGCAGCATGACTTTATCATTCACTAAATTCATGTCTCATTTCTTGAATCTGAATATTGATGTGGACCCATTTACATCTTTCAAAGTTAAATGAAATCATTGTCTTTGATTATGTGATTTTGCTGTACCAGTGGCAGGTTGCCTGTGACATGATCACGCTTAATTTAAGAATATATAGTCTTGAGGTTCAGCATGAAAGTAATAGCAACCCATCGAATTGCTAATTTAGCAAACATTAAATCTCCGAGGCTGTCATGAGAATCTGTAAAATAGCATCATTCCTTCTGCATTACAATCATGATCATTCAATGCCGTTGTAATTTCTGAAAAACTGTAAAGATTTGCATATCTCATATTCGGTGACAATACCACCTGTATCTCCCGTGAGTTCATTTAACATAATCGAAAGTGTATACACATTGGGGATTTAATAAATGCGGAGTTACCACTCTACCTAATATACCTACTCTATGATACCTAGGCCTACTCTATGGTTCTTCGTTCATCTAGCGAGTTTTGTCGTTTCCCATCAGTTCGTCATTCATTTTATTCATTTTTTTGCGATTTATGGTGACAAGGATTTGCACAGTGCCAAGGAAAACAATGTTGCACATGTTGCCAAGTGAAATTTCCTTATAGGAGGACATGATAGAGATTCACTCATCGGAAATTGCTGTGATGTAGCAGATGAAAGTGTAAATTTACATTACTTACATATTGCTGGAGGCAGTTTCAAGTAATTAAATAATTATCAAAAAGAATGAAATCAAATAAGCGATGGATCTAATTGCCATGCATGTTTTTACATGGCATATGCATGACGTGCGTGGCACCGAGTGGTAGGGTTCAAACTTGCGACCCCATTATTTAGACCTGTCGCTCTTCCAACTCAGCTGGGAGCTACTAGCATGCAACCGTGTCAAATGTTGTGATAAGGCCCTCACCATCACATAAGTTGTAATTGCAATTCGCTGAAAAAAATATTTCGTCACAATTGCAGTTGCCCAATTTAGATAGATACTAAAAATATGATTGCTATTATAACGAGGAGCTGAGATAACTAATTACAATAGCTCTCATGGAGTAGTGATGTCGGTAGTGTCGACAGAATTTTGACTGTGAACAAGTGTCATATGGTTTTTGCAAAACCCTGTTTCTAGAGTGGAAAATGATGCCTTTCTTTTAATCAATGGCTTACCTATCACTTATTTAATCAATTTGTTCATATAATTTGAGGTAATGAAAGTGCCAATTACATTCAAAATATATTGAAAGAGAGCGTAAAATTATAAATACACGTACATGTATATTATAAATTTAGTCGAATTGCGACTATCATAATAAAGCGACGTTTCTAGCCAATCACATTATCTTAAAACAGAGCAGAAGTTTACAGTAAATATCAGTCTAATACAGAGATGATCACAAATAAAAGACAGAACTGCAACATTTGTTGCCATCTTGCATTCTGCCGTACGGCTTTGCTCCCCTGAAGCTGGCTGTGACAGTCAAAATATTGGCAGAATATAGTAGATAATAACACATGTTGCACCTTTGGCTTTCATTTTATCATGAGGGCCTACATTCAAGGACTTGTACTTTCAGCTTTTAAATGAGCTATTATACGCAAGCATATGAAAATGAGCATTTGTTAAATGAGGACAAATCTGAAGTTATATTATTCCACAGGAAAGAGTTATTTATGAATTTATCATTACCTTTTGAAATTGTTAAAGAGTTAAAAATTCTTGGTGCAATTGTCAGTGAAGATCTGAAGTTTGAAAAACATTTAGAAAAGTATATTACAAGTACATACAAACGATCGTATGCACTTCGGAAGTTGAAAAGATACATTTCGGATCATGAATTGCATCAGCAGTATACAACCTATGTCAGAAATGTTATAGAATATGCATGTCCTCAATGTAAAACTTTCTGGATTGCTTGAAAAAGTTGACAGAAGAGCACACCACATTATTTTTTCTGATAATTCACGAAATTGTAAATGTTCCGCAAATGTCATTATGAAACAGATATGAAACAAGTCGACGTTTTTTAGAACAATTGGATTAGATCCCACTCATTTGTTGCGTTATCTGATTCCACGAAATCTTTGTTACTCCGGAAAATTTTGTGTGCCTTTGTGTAGAACTCATAAATGCAAGCACTCATTTATTCCATTCACAACTTCGTTGATAAATGAATCTGAAGTCGTTTCAATTTATATGTTGTCTGAAAGTCTGCTCTGTAGGCCCTACATCCAGATGGTGCCCATGTTTCACATTGAAATTATCAATGTTTCTGCAGTTTTCGACATCTGACTGCTCAAATATCTATGTTGATGATTCGATGTCCACAGTGAACTCGATCGAGACATGCAAAATGTAAAATCAAATCAATCATCATTCAATAGATGAAAATGGCAGATTAATACATCCAAAAATTCAGTCATATTTTGAGTGAAGATGCTTGGAAAACAATTGTCACACATTCACAGCACAAATCATTGTTTTACACAAGGAGGAAATACAAAAATTTCAGCCTGGTTTCGAATTCCTCTCGGCACCATTTGTCGAGCGATAAATTTGTGTGCCTTTGTGTGAATCAAGGATGTGGAGCGGTACAATTTTACCGCTCCGCTCCGATTACACTTCGCTTTCGTTCCGCTCCAGTCATTTTTTCATACCTAGCCACTCCGCTCCGCTCCGCTCCACTTAAACTAAATCCTATTAATTTACCACACCATAGATAAAACGATTTCCTTGAACTTTTTAGGTTGTTTGACTACTGTAAATTATGACTGACTTCCACTCTGATAATATGCTTAACTGCAAAATATTAGCCTTATGCTTGTCGAATTTTAAATACGAATTATGGCCGATAATCATGAATGATTTTAAATAGATAATGATTATAATTGAACAATATTTCGAAAGCGGATTGCACATTCCTAGCATTAATAGTGATTCTACACTTATCATGTGATAATAACTTAGTGACATTCATGTCTAATTTTCCCGAATTTGTATACCTTTATTTTCTTTCTCTTTTTATATATGTAGTAATAGTGCGGTAGACCTGATTTTATCGTCCCATTAATGTGACAAAATATTTAGCTTTAAGAAAGATCAAAGACTCTACGGTCAAAATACAATTTCAAAAACTTCTTTAATCCCATTATGTAATTTTTAAATCTCAATCGATTTCTAATTTCCAATTGAACCCATCCATAGGAACGAATATGAACTGTCGGACTTCCATTTTTTACTTTCAGATTTCTTTCAATTTTATCATCATATCTTTATTCAATCTTAAAATCATATCTTTATTGGCTTTCTTATTAACGGTTTATACAACCCTTCCACTTACTGTATAACTTGAGAATGGAGTCTTATCTCCGAATAATGTTGAAAAAATAAATAATAGACTAATATCTTACGAAAAATAGTGTAATAATAATAATGTAAAAAATCATTAATTATGATAAAACTTTGTTGACTTTGTCAACATCAGGTTCTCTCCCACTCCACTCCACTCCGCTCCAGTCAAAATTTTCTTTACCGCTCCGCTCCGCTCCAGTCAAAATTTTCTTTACTACCGCTCCGCTCCGCTCCAAATTTACTCCCACTCCGCTCCACATCACTGGTGTGAATTTGTGGTGAATGCATGTGATCACTTACTGCATGCATTGGTCCTCGAAGAAAAACATAGGAAAGATCGTTCGATTCAGCAGGTTTCTACTCCGACTCGATCTCCTTGAGTTAACATATGATCATGTACACGCAATGCACGCACATGATGCAAAACATATGAGAAAATCGACCAATGGCAATAAGTTATAGCTGCTATGATATTTTAAGAATCGAATGCTAGGCTTTGTGCATAGGGCCTACATGATCTAATGCATCTAATCCTGTCTCACTTATGGAGGAAATTTTACAATACATCAACACCAAAGTAGTCAACACATTTTATTTGCCAATTATGCAATAAGTATTAAACAAATTGACATTCCTCATGTCTGGCAACTTAAGTGTCCCATATGAATTTCCGCAGATCCTACTCGCACCCTAAGTAATCTATGAGACATTTAAGCCGATCAAAAAATATAAAAGTATAAAACCTTTTTGAGCAAGGTGACCTTTTCTTGAGACTACCAAATGTGGTCCAGAGAGACTTTTTTGTGACATCAGCTTTTCTTCACAAAGGAAAGAAACGTGATTTTCGAAAAAGCTTGCTTGCAACCATTATTCAGCCAATCGATGATGCTGTCAATTTTGTCCTTCAGAGAAATATGGCCCATTGGAAGCTAGTGAGTTGACAATGCAGTGGTGACAAGATACTTCCCAAGTGTGCAATGGAGGTTGTTGATGATCCATCTAAGTGATATGCAACAACATCGAAAAAGAAACGCTACTCTTGTTCGCCATTTTCTCTACAATATTTCTTACTCGGTGTATAATTTTTCTACATGTGCACTTTATTTCTAAATAATTGTTTATCACATTACTGTCATTTTCTCTTGAATGGAAAAAGACTGCTAGATGGTGAGTTGATGCTTTGTAGATAAAATCCGATTTTTTGTTAAATGCCATTTAGATTTGATGTCATCTCGCAGTGGATTGAAGCGAACGATTTTCTGCTCCTCTCTTTCAGCTTTTTATTTCATGAATTGGGTGATGTAAATCAAATAGTGTGAGAGCTACTGACATTTTTTCATATAAATTCAGTGAAATTCATTTTCTGACCTGCACAGTCTGTTTCTGCAATAATAACATCGGTTGTCATGATGTTTTCATCATCTTCAACAGCAATTCGGGCAAGCTATGAGCTACGAGGAATGTCGAATTTCTGCCTGCTGATGGAGAATTCTGCCTTAAAAGTGCTGTCAAAATCATAAAAATGACAAATTTCATTTTGAGTTTTTCAATAAATGCTGGATCATTACGGTTTTGAGTGCATCAAACTCAGAAGTGCATGGATCTACTCGTACATAAAAGATGGGATTTAGTGATGCTTGACGCTCCGTAATTCGCAAGACGACTGGAATCACAACTTAAGAATTATCGTTATATTGATGTTGGGTAACAATCTACAAATTAAAAATGATAAGAAGCTCGTGCGCGAATTTAGGAATCTCTCGTGCTAAAATGCGGTGATCTGAAACACACTATCTCTTCATCAAAATTCTACTATTTTCGCGCAATTTTTATGAGTCTCTATTCTCATTACCGTAGAAATCCGATCTTCATAATGAATACGGACTAGCATAGACATGAACCTTGAAAGCAAAATTGCGTCATGGAAATCTGCTGTCATTTACCTGAGGAATGGCGGCATCCATTGGCTGACAATGATTATGTGCCAGTCTCGTCAGTGATACCTTGTGAACACTTACGACCTCCGCATAATTTTTCCTTAAGTATAAAATCTTTTTGATGAAAGAACTTGCATGCACCATGCACTTCAAGATAAAAATCTGCAACCATTGCATGCTACAGTAATTTGATTTTTCTTAAGATCTAGCAGCATTGACATAGGTCGGGGGGTAACCGAGCAGCTGAAATAAGCTTTAGAAAACATCTGGTGTCGATTCTAGTCCCACTATAAACTTAAACAAATCGGATTTCTATGCTAGTTTACTGTCAAAATACAATAAAATATCGAGTGATTTTGTTGAACTCTTTGTTGTCCATGTCTTTTTACATGCATGTTCGCTGTCATGTGTTTCAATTATAAACAACTCCTATAAATTGATGGTTTTTACTTGATCTATGAAATGTCTACTGTGAAGTCATTCAGCGTCACTTACAGATCAATAGATGTTTTCATGAAAATTTAATTTTAATTAGGAAATGCAATTATTCGAGCTATGTAATACGAATTACAACAATTCGTTAGGTCACGACGTGCAGTGCATGAAACTTCTCTTCCGGACAAAATAGAAATGGGTCCTCATCCTCCCGTGATATAACAATGCAATGTGTTATATATTGAACCTAACTTCGGGAATTTAGATGGTTCATAGGAATTTAGATTTCCCACACCCGATAGCAGTGACTGACCATAGTGTGGCGTTGCTGCTTCATTCGAATAAAGCTGCGGTCAATATTCAATTATAGCCTACAATTATAGCTTTCAATTGTCTGTAGTCGACAAGGTGATTGGGAAGTCACTCGCGGAAGATAGAGTTCAATTTTTGCAATAATGAAAAAATAGGTTGTCAATTATCAAAAAATGCACTATAGGTGACATATGCCACGCTCAATCACGCGTGCACATGACCCCAAACATCCGTGGCAATGCGGGATATTGCTGCAATACCTGTTATATCAGTTAGTATAGTTGGCAGTCCTGTTATATAGACTTTGCGTCTCATGTGTCTGCATGTATCAGAGGCTAAGCAATGTGATAGGACCTCAATTTCATGCTCAGGGAAGACAACATGCTTTGCGGTTCATCCGTGGTTCAAGCGGCAGCGCTGACAACCGTAGGACGACGCGCAAACTATAAACCCTCGCCCGCGCGTATTCATAAACATTTCCCTTGTTTTAACAGCATCAGATCAAGTGATTTCTGACTCTTAGTGTAGAGTGTATGTACACGGGTAGAAGAATAGAATGTCCTTAACCACGGATGTTTGGGTGTTCCGTAATAACGCGTGAATCACGCGTGGCATGTCACCTACTGATGTCACCTACTGATGTCGCCTACTGATGTAAACTAGTGTAAGTTGTCCCCAAGTTGCAATGTACTAAATCACTAAAGAATGTCACGCAGACATTTTGCTAAATCAAAGTCGCGAATCTGTTTCTTCAAATTACACAAACTCGATCACTGGAACTGTAGGCCTTGATATTGGCCTACTAGTAGTCGCTTTTTTTAAACTGTCATTACATGGGAAGCACGTGGAATGAATCGTGAAACTGAAGCGCTATTCATCTAACTTGAACTACATGATCTCACTTTATAAAATCGAATAGATGGTCACTCAACAATGATAATGATTATAATGATTACCTGAGATAATGGAGACAATAGAGCACGGGCTGCATGTAGGTCCATACCGGAGCAATGAGCCATGGATCGCACATAACATGAAAATTGCTGGTCAACCAAAATTTAAAAATGAATTGTAATGAATTGGTTCTTTATAGTCAAAGAAGACTAATGGGAAGCAAAAGCGCATAATCCAACAAACTTGTTTACAAGGTGTTCTTAATCGACCAAGCTCGATGCGTGACAATTTACATGTAGCCTATGCATGATTCGCGTTAGCGGCGTATATTTCAGAATTTGCCTCAACCAAAACTCTACGAAAACATACGAAGATGTTGCACAATGCGTTTATGGGGAATGTGGATTTATGTTGAAAAAAAGTAATTTAAATTAATCTTTCAAATTCAAATTTTTAAAAGCAGAAATTCAATTAACACTAGAGCGCCGGGCCCGATTATCCTCCTAGAATGTCGAGACTGGTCGCTCATGACCGAAATGTCAACATTTTTCTTAAGATATGTGAATTTCATCTACATTTGAAAGTCAAATCGAATAAATGTATTTATGGGTCAAAATAGATATTGCCCCACATGCTTTATTTGCAGATCATGCTTCAATTCAAAGTTCAAACAGAATGCAGATTTAATCACTTCACGATTATTACAATGCAGTAGGTAGGCCTATAGCAGTCAAACTGTTGCAGTTTGCAAGTAGAAGCAATTTTGATTTACCTGCCAAATTTTCCATAAAACGCTTCTTTGTGAATCAACTGGCTTATACAAACAATTGCTTTTACAATTCATGTTTGAATCTTTTCCTGGTGACTGACTGGTGCCACGGGCTGGCACGCGGGATGCGGGCCATCTACTGCGGGGCCCTGCATTATTATCGGCCCGAGGACTGCGTCATTATATTCGTGAAATTGTCAGTTATTTGCCATGGTATATCTTTCCTTCGATAAAATGTTGGTAACAAATTTGAAAACCATCAACTTATTCATTTATTGTTATCATATCTGACTGCTGAAATCGCCGCTAATTTTAATACGAGCGCCAGCTGGCAGCTGCGTCTCCCATGGGATTCTATTAATAGCATCATTGTTCCATGCAATTATCGTGTATGCAAATGACCTAACAAGTCCGGTTAACCCTTAAAATCTGTGGATCGGACCGGGCCGAAGCTTATAATGCGGTCCGCGGGCCGCGTCCGCATGCAACTCTGTAACCGACTCACAATTCAAGATGTTTAATATGAAAATATGCCCCTATGCAAAACAACTATTGAAAAATAAAAGTTACACGTTGAGTAGCAGTCTAGTTCAAAAAAGGTCGCAAGTAACCGCGGTCCCCAGTGTTCTAGGGTTCTAGTGTAAAAAGATACAATTATTTTCCTTGCATGTGCCATGTCGACCTAGCCCAAAGACTTTGACCTAGCCTATGTGAGCATCTGAAACAATTAGAGTATTAAAAGTTTAACATCCTTGATTAGACATACTTCCTATCCCATGTTAACAATTATTCTTCTTGGTTAATAGTATGAAACAATGTGGATATCAAAAGGAATGAATATTTGTTAACAAAGCATCCTAACTAAGCGGAAATTAAGCTGAATATCAAGGGAATTTCATGATCCATATTATAATGGAAGTCTTCATGAAAATGCCGCGATATTATTCGTGCTTTCTTGGTTGAAATTTCAAGTTTTTAAGTCAATTTCCACCGGCATGATTTTATGATTCATTATAAATTCATGTTTTATTTCCTGAATCTGAACAGTGATGTGGACTCGTTTACAACTTTAAAAGTTAATTGAAATCGTTGAAATCATCACCATAGAGCAGGTATAATATACGTAGAGTGGTGACTCCGCATTTATTAAATCTCCAATGTGTATACACTTTCGATTTTATTAAATGAACTCAAAGGAGATGCAGTCGGAATTGTTCCCAAAGGTGAGATATGCAAACTTTTGCAGTTTTGAAGAAATAACCACGCAATTGATTGATCATGATAGCATAAAGCAGAAGGAAATGATATTATTTTACAGATAGTCCGTGTCTGACAGCCTTGTAGAGGAAATGTTTGTTAAATTGGCAACTGGATGACCTGCGCTACTGCTTTCCTTCTGAACCTCAAGAGAATCTTCTTAAGCGTGATCAGGTAGCAGCTGCCACTGGCATGACAAAAATCTAGATTCAAAGACAATGATTTCAATTAACTTTGAAAGATGTAAATGGATCCACATCACTATTCAGATTCGAGAAATGAAACATGAA
>CAJQUW010008543.1:0-37093 GCA_907163375.1 Prostheceraeus crozeri | reverse complement strand
CTGGTCATGAGGGCATAGAAGGTTTTAAGGATACATTTTTAGAATCCGCTGAGCATGCAGAGACTATACATACATATATATATATATATATATATATATATATATATATATATATATAGTAAAGAGAGATAAACTCAAAATGGGAAATAAATAATACCAAAAATTATACCCAACGAAAACTTTTTCGCAACCGGTTTCAGCTCTATGAGCCTTCTCAAGGGAATGACTTTATTTTCAAAATTCAATGGAAATAAGACATAGATTTACAATAAGTGTATCATGCAAAACTAGAAGTCTGTTAGGTTCCTAGAAATGAATTTTGTCTCCTTTCTACGCCAGTTTGGAGGCTTAAATGTAGATTTGTATGAATGTTTGCAGTTCTAATGACAATTTCTACACGACTTTCTATAATTGTAATTCTCTTGGTTATTAAATCTTCTCGTGTTGGCAAAGTTACTTCGTTGGTTAATTATATCGTTGCTACTTTCAGTCCTCCTCCAATTTCTCTCGTTTTTGTTATTAGGCCAAGAATATTTATGGCTCATCTTTTGCCTAAAGTTGCAAGTAGTGAGCCCGTGCCAAAATAAAGTGCAAAATGAGCAACGATGAGTCATCATGCTGACTCAGCCCCCCCCCCTCTGGCGAGAGGAGCGAAGTGGCCAAGGATGTGCTAGGAGGAATGGGTCCGAGACGAGGAAAGTGTTTCCTAACCCCCCCCCCACATCTGGAAGGAAGGAAGGAGGAGTTTTCCTGTGAGGCAAGGGTAGGAATCTAGGAAGGATAGAGTTAGAAAAGGCGGGTTTAGGTGGTTTTGGGATGAGAAAGGCTGGAATTCGCCATGAAGGAGGGTTCGGATTGGAAAACGGAATTCAGATTCGGAGTCTACGTGAAATTTTGGGTGAGGAAGGAAGGAAGGAAGGAGGAGTTTTCCAGTGATGCGAGGGTAGGAATCTCTGAAAACGGCGGAGTTAGAAAAAGGTAGGTTTTGGTGGTTTTGGGTTTGAGAAAAGTTGTTTTTCGGTATGAAGGAGTCCTCGGATGGGAAAACGGAGGGCAGATTCGGAGTCTACGTGAAATTTTGGGTTAGGAAGGTTGTTTCCAGCAAAATCGGAGTGAAAAATTTTTTGGGAATTCCCCCCCTTTGGACGAGACTTCCAACTTTGGTTCTAGAGATCGTAGAAAGTCGTGCAATAGCTCATTTGAAAGCTAAGAGTGAGAAAAATGCAGTGGAAGAAATGGCTTGTTCATGTCTGCCTTCGAAATTGGCGAAAAAACGACAGAGTTAGAATTTTTACGAAATGGCTCTAGCGGGTGAACCAAGCCTCGGACAGAAAAACGGAGACCAGATTTGGAATCAGCGTGGGATTCTACATCTAGAGGGTGAGTTTCAAGTGAATCGGAGAGAAAAAGTTTAAAATTTTCTTCACACTGGGTCTCCACACGGAATTTTTTCGTGAAAATGTTAAATTGTGGCCATTTTGGCGGTGAATAGCGGAGGATTGGAAGTGAATGAAGAGCTCGGTTTTCCTTTAAAGGCAAGACCGTACTTTGTTCTCTAGAATCCTATCTTTTCAGACCTGTGGAAGGTTTCGTTTCCAAATGAGAGCATGTTTAAAATCGAATTTTTGCGCATTTTCCAAGATTTTCAACTCGGCTTCTGGTCATCGTGGGGAGTCGAGGGTTGGCTTAAATAAAAGGTGAGAGCGAAAAGTCAATCGGAGCACTAGAACCGGAGACAGACGTGTTTAAAGTTTTTGGATGATGGATATTACGTCATCAGCTGATCACCACAAACTATATAAGCTGGGAACCGAAAGAGACTTTCATTAAGACGAGAGCGATTGTCAAAGCTAGGTCGTCTCTCTGAGCTCTGAGCATCGGACATTCCAAATTTCGGGTTTCGAAACCGACTTAGAAAATTTCATTGCTGATATCAGCTAAGGCGTCAGACTTAAAGGTTAGCCAGGAGATGGCCTTCGTCTCCAGGCCATAAAAGACTCCAAAACTTTAAAGGCTTGCAACTTTGCTTCTACAAGTCCGTTTGACTTGATTGATCAGACCTATATTGACATACTACTTATGAAATTTCATAAGTAGTGTTAAAAAGTTGAGAAATTTGAATTCATTATTTTTGGAGGTTTTCTGGGGTTTTCGACCCTGCTGAAGTCAATGAAGGCATGTATAAGTGTGTAAGAGCCAGTCTTGCCATGATACCAGCGGCTTTTCACTGAAAGCAAGCATAACACGGAGAGTTTTGCTGTAATATTCTACTGACAGGGTGTTCTTTCGGGACGGCGGATGATGCCGTAGTGATAAGTGTGGCAAGGGAGTGTGTCATATTTTAGACCGAAACCTCTGGGGCAACTCATGTTGGGAATTTGACACAGTTCTCAACGTAGCACTTTGAACGCCGATCGGTTGAGTCTTAGCTATCTTGTCATGGGTGGCTACTAAACATCTCCATTGCAAAACGCTTGTGAATCACGGCTTGCCATCCCTCTCTACGGCTTGCTATCAAGCTGATCAAAGCAACGACTTGGGATGTTTCCTCTTGTAAATAACTCCACCGGTTTTTATGTCAAAATCGGGGCCCGGATACCAACAGTGACATGACGCACGCTCTGTCCGCCCGAGGTTGGATTTGTGGGTCGAGGCCTTGGAGCTGGGAAAAGATCCCCCCTGAGTAATGCCTGTAACGGATTCAAGAGCTTAACACCTTAACGCTTGCTATCAACCTGGCTTTTGCTATCAGGCCTTTGTGAAATCTCGTCTAGCCTCAGTAACTCAGGGTTGGCAACGTCTATCGTTTATCATTGTAACTTGGTAAAAATGAGAGGGTTACTGCAGGCATTGACGTCAATCCTTTTCGCGTCATAGGGTAACCAGTCTTTGTGTTGGGAGTTGGTGACTGAAAGCACGGTGAGTGCCGATGCCCATAAATGGTAAAACCGCTGTTTTCATGTCAAACGCATGGCCAAATAAGGAAAGTCTGAATCATGGCTTTGTTCTCACTTGGTATATAAACCGCGTCTTTTCCCTAGTCTTCACTCCAGTTTCAAGTTGCAAGACGAACGATGAGTGCTCTGACAAGGTTTGCTATCAAACTTTGGGTTTTAGGATAATGCTAGGAATCATACTCTTTAAATTTGGTTGACGATTTTATTCCAACGTTTGTTATCAAATGTTTGGTGACTTAGTCTTTCAATGCATATCAGCAAGTAGTATCCTATAAACACTTGCTATCAAATTTTCCTCTATCTTTACAGAATCTTTACAATGACTAAGCAGTGTAATGCAAGGATGCTTCTTAGGAAATGCAGTTGTGGCCGCATCGCACAAGGCAGCGACCTTAAAAAGCACCTGAAAGCTAAAGAGGGGACGATGGGCCATGAGAGGAAGGTGATGTTGAGGCTGTGTGTGTCTTGTCGGATATGTGCGATGAGGGATGAGGCAGAGTTTATGAAGGCGCATTTACAGTGTAAGACTAGGAACATCGGAGAGAAGGGGTTTAAGTCATGGTTTCAGGGAATACTGTTGGCAATGGAGGAGAATGATAAAGATGTAGCTTTCATTGCGAAGGGGATGGCTGAGAAGAGTGATGAGGATGCGACTGAGGAAGTGGAGTGGAGAGCGAAAATTAGGAAGACTGATGAGGTTGATTTGGATGCGGTGATGGAAGATTTGTTTGGGGATATAGCTGATTTGAAGGAAGAGTGGGACGCTCAGGAAAAGAAAGGCAGGAAGAGTCAGGAAGTAGGTGAGCCTGTAGCTACATCATCGCCTAGGAAAGAGGTGCATGATACGGAGGCGTTTGTGAGGTTAAAGGATCGTATGATAGGTATGGAGAGTGTGAATAGAAAAGTTTTGAGGAGAATGAAGAGCTGAAGGCTAAGTTTGAGGGTATCAAGGTGATGAGAGAGGAGTTGGAGGAGATGCGAGTGAAGGAGCAGGAAGGGTTGAAGGAAAGTAGTGAAATGATGAAGCGAGTGAAGACGGTTGAGGGCTTAGAGTCGGAGTTGATGTGTGAGAAGAATGAGGTGGAGCGGATGCGAGGTGTGGTGAAGGAAGTGGAAGAGACGAAGACGATATGGAATGCAGAGGGGAAGAATAAATGATGAAATGGAATGAAATGGGAGGCCACCCTTGCACCACATGCAACACACCAGACTTCTCTCTTCAGTAGTGAACAAGCTCTGAACGTTACTTTACTGTATCACAGTCGATTGCTATACAAGTATTCAAGAAAACGTAGGTTAGTAAAATCAGCAGAAAAACATAGGGAGACATGTGATGTTCCAAATATACTTATTTCGAAGATTGAACTCAACATGATAAACCATTGATGAATAATACTACCACGAAGGGTAGCAAGTCTACCGTTTATAGAAATCAACTACATGTTATCAGTAGAGACTCGTTACCTCTAAAGTATAGCTAGCAAAAAAGTCGTCATGAAAAAATACTTCATTTGGTCTTCGATTTAACATCATTGAAACCCACTTTACTAGTAGCAATGACAATATGGTTTATTTTATTCAGAAGCAAATGATCGCCGTAACTATGAGAGTCATCCATCCGAGAAATAATCTTCTGCAGATGTCGTGTATAAAACTCAGAAGCATCAGTGGCATATTCTTGTCCGTAGGAACGAAATTGAAAGTCAACACTTTCCGCTGCTTCACCTTGTGGAAAATGAGTGTAATTGACATGTGCAATTAAGTGAGCCTTGATGATACTGTCTTTGAAATAAGATATCAACTCCGTAAATATTTCTCGTATGTAGTCTAAACATGCTTCCAATTCTGTCTCCTCCCATTGAAACTCAAGGATGTAATCTTGTATCAAGCCTCCGAAGCTCTCTTGATGAAAACGAATCGTGCAATCATCATGTTTCAATGTATTGACTTCGGGCACCATGGTTGAGTCTATTGCTAAACATCATGTTTGCCTAAGAAGATTTCAATAACGCGATACAAATGTGCGTGCACACATCGGGAACTCTAGCTCGTCTGTGATTGGACGAGAGGTCTCATCCATTCACCGCTTAGGAAAATCTTATAAAAGGCAGTATACCAGCTCTGCTCTTCACATTTATCTTTCACAAGGTGAGTGTCGGTGAGCTTCTGCTATCAGGTTGTTTTGACTTGCTATCAAGTTGAATAGTCTCTTGCTATCACATCTTCTGCTCATAAAACATATCATCGCTGTAATACCTCCTTTGCTCGAGCGTTCCTTCGGGACGGCGGGTACTGCCGTAGAGGGATTGCGTTGCACGGGTTGTTCGTTGTTTGTTAGACCGAAACTTCTGAGCCGTTGCTCATGTTGGACGGTCGACATCATACTCAACGTGATGCTTTCTTTCGCCAGGTCAGAGTACTTTAGCCATTCGACAAAGGTTAGTCTTTATGATATGGAGTAGAGTGAAATGTAATTCATTAGATGTCACTTCAATGATTGTTCCCATGATAAACGTTGACTAGGCAAATGAAACGATTCTCATTTTCCTTTTCAGTGATTGAAGTCCTACGTACCTACTGTTAACTATCTGCCATGGAATTCAACAAAGTTGAAAATTACCGCATTGCTGTCGAGATGGAGATGGCTACCATCGAGCAATGTAAGTATTTGTATCAAGATTGACTCACTCTATTGCTAACATCATTAGGGTAGACATCCTAAATAAAATCAAGAGCCCCTCCCTTATTTTGTTCATGTTTAAACCTAATCCAAATTTTAGCTCTGCTTATCTTTGCTGCCATTCTTTTTCAGTGCATGAATGTATTCGTAATGGGGAACCCGTCCCCCAAGGATTAATCAGGGAAGCCTATGAGCGGTTTGGCAAGTGTAAGTATCTTTGACATCTCATGTTTAGGCTGTTTCAGATCCTCTGCATCATCCTTGTCTCATTATCTTATCTCTCTTTCCTCTCTACAGATATGGCCAAGATGAAGAAGTGGGAAGAAGCCGCGAGGCGGAAGTACCGCGAGGAATTTCCGGCCCTACCTTCCCGCCCATCTACCTCCGCTCAAGGTTTGACTCCTTTCTCGGGCATCGTTATCGCCCCACCTCCACCGCTTGCTCCGCTGCCTGCACCAGTCCCTGCTCCCCGTCACCACGTCCCTCCAACACCGAAGACAAGGATCCTTCCACCCTCGGCTCGTGTCCCACTCCTGCCTCCTCCGCGTCCATCGGTGTTGCCGGAAATCAATGGTAAGTAACCGTGATTGGCAAATTGGGGGATAATACTTCAAACTTGAAATTATGATCATGTTACTAATCTCTTTTCTCTTTTTCTCTACAGATCTGGCGGCCTACTTCCGGGAGGGTCACGTTCACTGCCTCCCCATCATCATCCCAGCATCGCCACCACCACCTGTAGCAGCAGCGGCCGAACTCCTTCTCCTCTCCGTTCAGTCGGTGGAGAGATTGCTGGAGGAGCAGGAAATGGAGTTGGAGATAGTAGGAGAGGAGAGGGAGATTGAAGTCGAAGAGGAAAAGGACTTTCGATGTCAGCAGTGTGACAGGGTCTTCGCCTCAGCCTACAATTTGAGACGTCACAACGCTGGCAATGCCTGCAGAGGAGGAAAGCGCCGACCGATCCCTCAACGACCCAAGTGTGAAGGTTGTGGACGCACGTTCTACAACAGCACCAACTTGCGAGTCCACATCGAAGGCGGTTCCTGTGGCAGTGTGAGGCAACCACCGACAATTACATGTAGGAAGCATCCTTCAACGCACGTCGGCTTTTCCTGTTCATCGTGTCGGAAGACCTTTCCTACAGAGTTTGTTCTTTCTTCGGACACACTCTGTCACACACATTCCACTGAGCTTTACACTGACGCCAACGTCACTCTAAGGCTGAGCAAGTTTTCCCTTGAGAGGCTCTTTCGCGACTATGAATTAGAAAGCTCTGAACCTGTACAAGATATTCATCCTTTCTTGGTGAATAATATAGGTTTAATTCATCAAATGTTGACGAGCTTAGATAGATTTTTGCTCAAAGGTATGGTCCATCTCACTGCTCGTTTCAATAAGGTAGACAGTAGCACGGGAGAAGTAGAGTCCACAGTGACCATTAGGATAGCCTCCTGTGCTGCTGATCTGATAGGTGATGTAAACGAGTGGATAGAGAGACATGCAACCTATCTCGTCAGCAACTTAAATAAATTTAATGAAAGAGATAGCGGACTGGTCTTTGATGGGATAGAGAAAGTAGACATTAAAATCAATCTTTTAGAAAATTTGCAAGGGAGCGGTTGTTTCACCCTCCCCAAAGCACTGGTTAGCAAAAAGACTGTCATCAATGTAGAGTGTCAGTCCCAGTGTTTCAAGTATGCCGTCCTCTCCATACTTCACTATAATGATATAAGTGTACATCATCAAAGAGTCGCCAAGTATTGCGTATGGGAGGATGAGCTGAAGTTTGACGGGTTAGATGTCAACACACTATATTTTAAAGGCATCGCCCAATTTGAAAATTGAATGACATTAAGATCGTCGTCCATCTCTGGGGAAAAGGTCTGAAGGGCGTTAGGTATAACAACCGCCAAAGTAACTTCGATCGGGTTGTCAATCTCCTCCTAGTGTATAGCGACAACCACCCAGAATGGCATTATTGTGGCATTCCTATAATTTCTAGATTGTATCGCCACCAACAAATTTCTGATGACAAACATTATTACTGTGATCGCTGCAAACGACGCTTTAGGTCAAAACCATTTTTTGAACAGCATTACGAGTGGTGCTCTCGGGGAAAACTTCAAATGGAAGTCATGCCCAAAGATAAATTTTATAGGTATGAGGAAAGCGGCAATGAGCTCAGTCCCATATGTACCATCTATGCGGACATTGAATGCTACATTGAACAAGAAGACCTAAGTCATGAGCCAGCAGCTGGCTGGATGGCTGGCTGGCTGGATTACCCGACCCCGTCTCGCGGATAGGGGCGTGGCGGAACGCCACGGAGACCGAGGAGGCGGGCAACCCCCCACGGGCGATACCAAATATCAAAAACAGAGCCCGAGGACCCGAAGATAGCCGCTCGGGTAGAAGAGAGGGAGGGACAAGAGCACAGTAAGTGGGGTACATCGTGGTTTACACCACAAACAGGGCAGTCAGGAGAAGTGGACCTGCCAATCCTGTGAAGATAGGAGTTGAGAAGAAGGCTGTCGCCG
Organism: Prostheceraeus crozeri; assembly: GCA_907163375.1. Classification (NCBI taxonomy): domain Eukaryota; kingdom Metazoa; phylum Platyhelminthes; order Polycladida; family Euryleptidae; genus Prostheceraeus; species Prostheceraeus crozeri. The sequence continues at coordinate 28,919 of CAJQUW010008543.1, read as the reverse complement.
TTGCAACGAAGACGTGAGACCTCACAACGGACAGCGCGAGGGAGGGACAGCTCCTCAGTTACTACGCTAGGGACTTGTGAAGAAATCAAAGACGAACGAACGGAAGTCCTCCAGGAGTTGAATAGGGACCGACGAATGAAGGACTTCAGAGAAGACAGACACTGAGGAGCTGCAGAGGGGAGAGAAGTGCCACTTTTGGCAAGCGCATCTGCAGTATCATTGCCACTGATGTTCGAGTGACCAGGAAGCCACTCCAATGACACTGAGATCGAGGAAGAGCAGAGGGACGACAAAGAGGACCAGACAGAGTGGACAGACGTGGACAAGAGGGACGACGGGGGTGAAGAGAGCACGGTCAGAGCCGAGAGAGAGTCGGACAAGAGAAGAAGAGAGGAAAAGAGACATGAAGAGTGATGGGAAACGGACCAAGAGAGAGCATGCTGGATTGCAACCATTTCAGCTGTGAAGCTTGAACAATGCGCACCAGCATGAAAGGAAAGAGAGAAAGTGGAAGAGCATGAAGAACAGTTTATGAAAACACCCGAGCCACCTGGTCCAAGTCGTCCAATAACGGAGCCGTCAGTCCAGATGGTCAGGTCAGCAACGGGGAGGGAGGAAAGGTGGTCTCGGACCAAAGCGGTGCGAAGAGGGACTGGGTCGGAACGGGAGCAGGGGGAGGACAGGGCTAGTGACACGGAGAACAGGGGAGGGGACCACGGGGGGAAGGGAGGGCAGGAGACCAGGGGCTCACGCGGAGAAGAAACAGGTGGAGAAAGTGGATGAGAAGTACAGAAGAAGCGCCACGAAGAGGAACGGACGCGCTTGGAGACAGAAAGGGTCGCTAGAGAGGACAAGGGAAACGAGGGTGGGAGGCGAAGAGCGCGCTCATAAGAGTAGAGCGACTGAGCGGTGAGGGTCACGGAGAGGGGAGGAAGTCCAGCTTCCAACAAAAGAAGAGGAATAGGAGTGGTCAAACAGCAGCCAGTGATCGCACGGCACGCGGAGCGGTGGGTAGCTTCTAGGTGTTGAAGATATTTAGCGTAAATGAAGGGGAACCAACCAGGGGAAGCATAAGTGAGGACGGGGAGAAGAAAGGTCTTGTAGAGAGAAGCAAGGGACTCTTTGGAAGGGCCCCAAGAAGCGGATGAAACAGCCCAGAGAGATCTTAAACGAGGGAAAAGAGTGGATCTCAGGGCAGAGCTATGGGGGAAGAAGGAAAGTGTTCGGTCTAAAATTACTCCGAGGAACTTGGGGGAAGCGTTGAATGAGAGGGGGCGGCCCAAAAGAGACAGGGAGGGCTGAACGGAAGCTTCACGGGTGGCGGTGCTGAAGAAGGAGACTTCGCATTTAGCGGGATTTAGAGGAAGCTGCCACTTTAAAGACCAAGCCTCGAGCTCAAACAGAGCTTCTTGGACGGCGGCAGTGACGAGGTGAATGTGAGGAGAAGACGCCCAAATAGCAAGATCGTCTGCATAAAGTGAAAAGCGGACTGAGGGAGGGAGCACGGAAGAAACGTCGTTAATGAAGAGGTTGAAGAGGACTGGGCCGAGCACTGACCCTTGAGGGACTCCCCATCGAACTCGGAAAGAGTTACTGGAAGAGTTTCGAAAGGCCACTTGTGCACGACGGTCCGATAAGAAAGACTGGGTCCAGCGAACAAAGCAAGGAGGCAGGCCAGAGACCAGAAGCTTGTGGTAGAGAGCTGAATGCCAGACCGAGTCGAAGGCACGAGAGAAATCAACGGTGGCTAACACAGTCCTTGCACAAGGCTTGGAGTTGTGAAAGCCATCGGAGATTGGCTGAGTAAGAAGAACTATCTGGTCAGTGGTAGAACGGCCTGGGCGAAAACCGGCCTGAAGAGGGGTCAGAAGATCCTTAGATTCGAGGAGAAAAGACAGACGGGCTAGCACGAGACGCTCAAAGAGTTTCGAGATACAAGATGTAAGGCAGATAGGACGAAACGAAGACGGAGCGTCTGTGGGTTTGCCAGACTTGTGCACCGGGTAGATGGTGGAAGATTTCCAGGCGGAGGGAAATGAGTGGGTGGACCAAGAGAGGTTGAAGATAAACAAAAGAAAAGCAAGGGCAGAAGGAGGAAGATTTTGGAGGAGAGGGTACGAGACGTGGTCAAGACCGGCTGCAGTCGACGAGGACTAATAGCTGTGGTGAGCTCCGACAGGCTAAAAGGAGAGCAAAAGGATGGGCAGGTACAGGTAGAGGAGCGGAGCTCACGAAGGAAGCGGCGGTTTTCAGGACGGCGATTAGAAGGAAGGGATCTAGAGAAGTGGTTCTTGAGAAAAGAAGCGTAACGGGTGGCTGTAGCCTTAGCAGTGCTACACCCGGGAAAGGTTGGATCAGAACTGGAGGATTTGGGAGTACCAGCTACTGAGCGGAGGAGGGAGAAGACCTTACGGGGGTTGGAGGAAAGGCGAAGATTGGACGCTGTCCGTTGCCAAGCATCAGCTTTCGCTTTAGCAATGGCTCTGGAGGCGGAACGGGATGCAGAAACATAAGCCTGACGATCCGCTTCACTTCCATGGGCCCGTCTGAATGCCTTGCGGCGAGCATGGACGAGCTGATCTAGTTCCGCGGACCACCAAGCTTTCGGGGACTGGCGGGTACGACCGAAAGGAATTGAAGATTTTGCCGCTTCGAGGATGATAGAGGAGAAAGAAGCAGCGGCTTTAGTAAGAGTAAGAGAAGAGTACGAGTCAGAGTCGGGACAATGAGAAGTTGCATGAGTCCTGTAGTCATCCCAGCGAGCCTTTTTAAAGTTGTAAGAGGGTTTGCGCTCGTTGGGAGAATAGTGTGGGGAGAGAGGAATCTTAATAGAGATGGGGAGGTGGTCAGATCCAAGATCAGGAAGGACGGACCAGCCACATCTAGGAGCAAGAGACGAAGGTACCAGACTGAGGTCTGGGGAGGTACGCCATCCAGAAGACTGCTGCAAGAGAGTGGGAGTATCAGGGTCATTAAGTGATTCAAGATATGAAGCGAGAAGCCAGGAGTAGATTTCGGAGCCGAGAGAGTTAGGATGGCCCCGAGAATCCCAGGAGGGGTGGTGTGCATTAAGATCCCCAAAGATGAAGGTGGACGGGGAAGAGGGGAATGAGGAAGGAGAGAAGGTACGGCGCGAGCGGGCCTCGGTAGGGGTGGAGCTGGCTGGGGGGACGTAGGCATTAAGTAAAGAGATAGTGTTGGAGCGGAGGTGTACGTGAATGCCATGGAAGCTACAATGAGAATTAGACGAAGCGAGCGAGGGGATGGACCAAGGAGAATGTGCAAGACCATCCCGGACCAGAGTCATCACGCCTCCACCACTGCCGCGGCGGGGCTGAATCGTCCGATCCTGGCGGTAGCACTTATATCCAGGAATACGAAAAGTAGTGGATGGGAGAAGTTTCGTTTCCTGGATAAAAATGATGTCGTGAGGATTTGAAGATAGAAAGTGAGTGAGCTCCAAGCGGCGGGCCCGCACTCCGTTTGCGTTCCACTGAAGGATCTTGAGCTAGTTGGTTGAAGATCGGGGGGAAGAGCGAATAGGACGGAGGGGTCTTACGGGTGAAGGTGGGCTGGGCGAGGGAGGCCAGCAGCCATTGCCTGCTATGAAGTTTGGCATCCATATTATAGGAATCAAAATAAAATGCATGTGTGGCAAGGCGAGGAGTTCAATAAAAACTTCCTCAACTTTTTCGATAGGAAAGCCCGTTTTCATCAACGCTATGAAACGGAGCTAACTAGGAAACCCATGTGCTTCACAGAAGCCGATAAACTCAAATTTGATAGGACCACGGAATGTCACCGCTGCTGTTCATCCTTTGATGATCAGCAACATAAGAAAGTAAGGACCATTGCCATCTCAGTGGTAAATTTAGGTCTGCCTTATGTAGTAAATGTAACATGAAACTTAGGCTCAAACGGTGAACGCTCCTCGTCATCTTCCATAACTTTAAATGTTATAATGCTCACATCATCATTCGCCATGGATTCGGTAAAATGAAATCCTGGTCATCTAAAGTGATTGCACACAATAAGGAAAAATTTATGTGCATCACTGCCAAAGTACAAGTAGATAAGACGAAGGAGGGGAAGCCTGTCTTCTATCACATAAAGTTTCTAGATAGCTTTCAATTTATGTCTTCTTCCTTAGCCGCGTTGGCTAATAATTTAGAAACACTTCCCCTCACTCAACATTTAAAGAAAGACTATCCTCATATTAGTGAAAGTCTCATGCGACGGAAAGGGGTGTTTCCTTATACTTATTTTAGTTCAATGGACACATTGAAAGAAACATCCCTTCCGTCCATCGATAAATTTTAAAATGATTTGACGGGTGAGGACTGTTCGCCGGATGAGGCATGCAGAGCAAGCATGGTTAGAATTTAGGTGTCGCACTTTTGGTGACTACATGCTTGCCTACTTAAAATTAGACGTCTATCTGTTGGCTGACGTGTTTGAGACTTTTAAGAAAGTCACATTAGAACAGGACGCCTTAGACCCCGTCCATTTTGTTAGTCTACCGGGTCTGTCCTATCAGTCAGCCTTCAAGATGACGAAAGAGAGAATACATTTACTGCAAGATGCAGAAATGTACACGTTATTTAAACGTGGTATTAGGGGAGGCTTAACATTTGTTAACAAACATGTTGTCAACAGCACCCAAGACATAGGATCGACCACGCATTTAATGTACATAGACCAAAATAATTTATATGGGAGTGCATTATCCAAGCCTTTGCCACAGTCTGACTTCCAATGGGTTGAACCCCATGACATTGAGCACTTCTCCAATCCAGCACACATCATGGCACTCGGAGATGAGGCCGACATAGGTTATCTATTTGAAGTCGACCTCATCTATCCAGAATGCATTAAGAATAGGTCAGCTGATTTTCCTCTCGCACCCGAATCTGGCATAGTCAGTCCAGATATGTTCTCTCCCTCATGGAAGAACACAATAAGCAATATGAGGCGGAAAATGACATAAAATATAAACCCACTAGGAAGTTGTTGCCCACCCAATTGAACAAGTAGCATTACATAGTGCACTATTCCATCCTCAAATTCTATCTAGGTATAGGGATGCAACTTGACAAAGTCCATCGCGCTATCCAGTTTAGGCAGAAGCCCTTTCTAAAACCGTATATACAATTTAATAGTAAGAAACTAAAAGTAAGGCTGAATCCAAGAATCCTTTCGAAAAGGACTTCTTTAAATTTAAGAATAATGCCCTCTTTGGTAAAACTATGGAGGATGTAAGAAAGCGCATGGACTATCATATCGTGACTGATCCGGAAACGAGTATCAATTTATGCCACTCGCCGTTGTTTTGTCACCATGATGTCATTTCCGAAGACATCACTGGTTTTAAAATGTTAAAATCCAAAGTAGAACTTTGCAAGCCCATTTATGTCGGTCAAGCTGTCTTGGATCACTCCAAGTTAGAAATGTAAAAGTTGTTTTACCACATCTTTAAAACTTGCCATTGATCCAACATGTGGAATTAGTAGGAGGCGATACAGACAGCTTCTTCCTAGCTTTGACAACCACTAGCCAAGTCAAGCAGGAAGACATTTTAAAATATTTAGCACCTAAGTTTGATAGTTCCAACTATTCCGCTGACCATCCGCTTTACTCTACCACAAATAAAGCAAAGCTTGGCTGCTTCAAGGATGAGTGTGCCGGCAAACAGATAAAGGAGATGATCTTGCTTCGTCCCAAGATGTACTTCATGAAGCTAAAATCCTCAAAGCTTTCTATAAAACGGACGAGAGGCATCTCGAAGTCAATCGTTAGAAAAATGACACATAGGGACTATCAAGATGCCTTAGATTCACTTAAAATTAAAAAAGTAGAAATGACCATTTAAAAATGACAGTCACATCAAGTCAGAACAACGACGTTTAGGAAACGAGGTCTCTCAGCTTTAGAAGATAAGCGATGCTGGATGAGTCTTCATCACTCATTACCGTTCGGCCATCCAGACACTCATCTACCTCCACCCAAGAGACAGATACTTTCGCCTCCTCCGTCCGGCGATGTATGATGATGAATGCTTCCTCTCTGTTGTGGTTGATGTTTTGCTTTTTCACTCCATGGCGTTTTCTATGGGGTGTTGTGAGTGAGTCGCTTAGAACATGCGTCCATATTCTGATCACTTCATATCATGACATGCACATCAACTGGTTTTCCTGACTTTGTTTTGTCGCGGCACATGAGTGACTTTGTTTTCTCCGGTGATGTGAGCCATAAAAACTTTGCTTTCTGCTACAATCAGTATTACCTATGTGCGATGCTATGAAAATCGGCTGTGATGATGAATAACATATCATGTACATACTGTGTCGTTTTCCTTTCCCATAAAGTTGCGGTTCAAATAGGTGGGACTGACTTGGTAATAATATTATAAGCATGTCACTGTTTGTAAGATAGGTGAAATATAAAATGAAGTCAGAATAATTTCACTGTTTGTAATGTTATAAATAAAGTTGACGCTTGTAAAGTTAGAAATAAAGTTGATGTTTGTAAAGTTTGAAATAAAGTTATAGCCATGTCACTGTTTGTAAAGTTAGAGATAAAGTTGTTGTTTGTAATGTTAGGAATAATGTCATTCACAAATGGTTAAGTTAATAAATGTACTATACACTAACGGTTAACATTCACTTGTTTGCAAGATATGTAAAGTATAAAATAAAGTCATAACCATTTCAGAGTTTGTAAGTTAACATCCTCACCAACGAATGTAACATTATGTAAATTTCTTTGGCGTAGGAAACATCAACCACTTTGCTGACTCATGTCTATAAATAGCTCTGACTCATGAAGTGGTAAAGCACCAGTCAGTTAGATAAGAAACTAATCAGTCTTGTTCAACCTTTTCACCGACACATGTGTGGGCGTGTCATTCAACATCGATGGCGCCTCACGTCAGACAGCGTGACCTTTTCACCGACACGAGTGCGTGGGCGATAGTTCATTGCAATGACTCATTCAAAACACATGTGATTAACACGATTCTATTAACTGTGACTCATACAGATGACGCATTGAAAGATTTAACAATGTCAGCTACTTTACTGATATCACGTAAACCAGTCATGATACAATGTCCATTGTGAAACACTGCAATATGTACAGGATGCCACTTCCGAATCAGAGCAGAAGGAAAGAGTTCAGTTTCATAAAATATACAATGATTACTAGTTTTAATGTTTGCTAGATTCACTAACATCTTCAATTGAACAGACACTACTATATTCTGCAATGTCAGGGGACTGAGGCGTAGATGAGGCATGAGTGTTCGCATTTTCTTGACGACTTCGTAACACATGGACTGCATCACGAAATGAGAAAGGTTTCCTAGGACTTGGATTTTGCCGCAGCGAAAGATTTGAAGATTTCGACCGTTGCTCATGCGAATGACCAACATTTGTGGACGACCGCAATGATATACTGAACCGGGAAGATGGGTATGCAACTGTTCTAAATCGATGTCTCTTCTGAGATTCATTTCGCTCATGGCGTTGATGATGCGGAGGGGGAGCATGATTCACAAAGGACATGAGGGTAGAGTGAACTTCCCCTTTATACTTTTCCCATGAGGGTTTTGGAATCACGATGTAGCAGTGATCATTATGTAGAATCATCTCTTGAATGTGAATAAATACAATGCCGTCTCCTACGTTAATGACACGGCAAGAGTTGGATAGGATTGCATGATGCAACCTTCGTATATTTCAACCTTAGTTGAAAGCGTTCTAGAGTTATCTGAAGTTAACGTTTCATAAAATGAAATGTAACACACTGACTCTTCCATGATACATAGAGGCATGCTGACAATTTCCACATGATGATGATACAAACCTGAGTGAAGAATGGTATGCCTACGAAAGAAGGAGAGAGTCATGTTCACTTGTGGCATGGTGATTGTACATTTTCTTTCTTGATAAGGTGGCCGTTAAGGCCGTGGTCTCATAAAGACCGATGGTGCGTTCTCAGTGTGTGGAGAGTGTTACTGTAGCTGATCATCATCAGCATGGACATCATTTTTAAAGGTTATGGAGACAAGATAGGAATTCAACGTAAACAACCTTTCGTCCCTGCTTGGACCCATGTTGATGGTTTGAATTTTAATTTCGAAGGAGTAGAATCCTTTTCCCAAAATGGGGAGTGGTTTGCAATTGAGTAAGTCGAATTCGCTGCCCTCCTTTTCATGGATGATGAGACAGTGTCTATCCATATGCACACACATGTATCGTCTTTCCATGATGGGAACTTGTGGCCGCTTCCCATTGTGTCGAACAATTTCTTTGGGAATGGTGAGATTTTCTTTCAGGAATGTTTCAAGAGTATTGAATTGTAACCGTGTCCAATAGTCTAACGGTACACACACAGCGAGTCCAAACTTCGTTGACATAACCTTTAGATAATCTATCCGATGACTTGCAGCCTTCATGGTCACGGCTTCTTCATGATGAGTTATCTTTTGATTGAAAGCATTTTTACCCGATGCTAAAGTAAGGGAGTTCAGTGTACCCAGTGCGAGAGCAGAGGAGTTGATGGCTTTGAGCAACTGCATGGTTAGCGCGAGGACGGAAATGATTGCCATGAACTCAATAGTCTGTTTTATAACCAGACCTAGCTCCAATCACATGCGTTTCCCTTTTCATGTTTTCCCTGTCTTTGTTACGTGATAAAGACTGCGTGGGTGGAAACTTTCCCTATGAATGACTGCCCTCTTATAAAGTCGTTTTAGTCTTCACGAAGACTTTAGTGACACACTCCTTCCAGCGAACAAAGACGTATTCATTTATCTAACAAAGAGCCCGATCGTAATGCACAAAGCGCAATGACTCATATTGTGATACGCCCCTTTTCTCGAACAAAGACGCATTCATTTATCTAACAAAGCGCAATGACTCATGTTGCTCTATACACCATTACAAAATACTCAGTGAAAAGAAATCTTTAATGCATCTACACAACATGACGACCATCAAACAAAGTCGTGGATGTAAACACACTCAGTTGAATCATGATATGTTTAACAACGTATGCATTTCCTTCCATCGTCTCCTCTATTCTCTCGATAATTTTCTCCATATGACGGACATAAAATTGATCACTAAGAGTAATCCATTCTGTGCAATAAGATCCAAAACGAAGTGGTTTTTGCAAATCTTTCAACTATATATAAGCAACGAGTCGACCCTTCACATCTTGAGGTTGTAAACTCTCTATCAATCTTTTGAAGAGAGGAAGGCTTTCAGTGAGCACTACTTTCATATCATTCACCTTCATTTTAAATGTAAGTTTCCAATCTTGTAAAAATCCATCGAATCCTTGTTGATCAAGTGTCGAATGACACATGTGGTTACTTAAGGTACGATACGCCATCATAAACGTTGTGACTATAGATTTCACATTGCTTCAATGACTTCCACTATGAATAAAACAGAAATAAAAATCATGTTCAACTGTAAGTTTATTCAACATCCGTCAAAATTTACAAGTACAGAATACACTTCATAAAATGATAATTACTCATTCACAAGGAGTAAAAACATGTTTTACATATACCCATGCTGGTGACAATAATATAGATACAGTTCATAAACATCATTAAGACTACAATGCCAGCGTGAAGAGAGTTTAGAAATATAGGTGGCTTTATTTCTAGTATTACAATGGGATGGCGGTCTGTAAAGGTGATGTCTCTCACCGAAACATACAGCCATATCAAAAATCACTTCATCTCCAAACTTCTTTTGATCACAATGCATATGATAGTCTTGTCTTACACGATCTACCCAACATGGTAGATATTAATTATCAATGTGCAACTGAAGTGTTGTGGTTTATCGTTCAGAATAATTTCCTAATATTTTAACAATATGAAAACCTGACAGCCACCGTTTCAAATCACTTATCGAATACGTTTCATTTACAAATCCAATATGAATTAAAATAGAAGGACCAAGTCCATGCACATGACGCCGTAACCATTCGTCTTTGTGCGGAGGACAGTCGGTTGCTATGACACTATGATATACACTAACAACAGTTTGATCACTTTCCCTCATTGCAATAGCACTCAACTCCTGCATGGGTGTTCCCTCACTGTCTATGAAGATGACAACCTACAATATCAAAAAGACTTAATTACAAGATAATACATTGAGCAGGAACTTTACAAGGATGTCTGTCCTTTACATAACAAAAGATACATACAACATGATTACAATGTTCTAATTGGACATAACCTGCAAGACCGCGTTTTCCACATTCACTACATACTAACTTATTACAATACTTAAGATTTTTCTTTGGTGGCAACACCATCTTTCTTTGATGCGCGACGACGTTTAGGTTTGGTGACAGGTACTTGACACTCTTTGACACAAGAATCAATGACTTTCTCAATGTGATCAAGACCTAGTAACTCAGGTTGATGATGAATTTGAGCAATGCGGAAATTGAGAGAAATCAAATTACCGTCAGATTGATGAGGTCTCACATAAACAGCAGGCACCTCAATGTGAAAGGAATAAAAGCATGCACCTAGCGATGACTGTTCAACTGTCACTCCTGAAGTGACTTTACAATACTTGCTTTGCAAAATATAGCAGCGAGTGCCGCGATACAAAGGTTTATAATAAGTTTTCTTTTCTGGTCACAACTGTAATAGTTCAGTAAGAATAGTGAAGCCTTTTGCCTCACAACGTCTTCTAAAATGTCAAGCTGCAGACGCAACCAATTATCAATAGGCATGCTCAGGTTTTGACCGCAACGATTAACTTATGTATCCACTATTGGTAAGTATACAGCCGGCGTTTCAAGATAGAGTCGAACACCGTTGTAGCACACTTGTTGTTTGTAGGTAAGATAGCTGTGAATTACATTTTCAATTTTCGGATTCCACAGCTCGAGATGTTGAGGATTCAGTGATGTAGCAGTTGGAGTAGGATTCATGGCCATGGCAGTCTGTAACGAAAGAATAGCACTAAGTACATTCATAATCATCAGAGAAAAGAAAATCCTTAGCTTAGCAGTGACATATGAGGTGGTCCTGAAGAGGACCTTTTGGGGCGTTCACATGATTTAAAGCTTATCACCAAAGTCTAAGTCTTCGTCATCGTCCAGTAAATTAAATGTCTTGGGCTTAGGACCCGAATTAAGTTTCAATTCCCTAAAAGACTTAAAGGTAAAGCGTCTAGGCGGTGGAGGTGGCGGTGGTGATGGTTCATCAAAATAGGCTTGTACAATCATCGGCCACACACTCTCCTGCGTCTCTCTTCTAAAATGTTGGTGAGGTTTAGGCCAGACAGTCATGACACTCACTTGTAAATTTGCAAACAGGATTGATCAGACAAAGTTGAGAGGGGAGAACGGCTTGAGCAAGTCACACACTTTTCGAGTCAAGAGAATGAAATGAAGAGAAAATGGGGAGACGTCTGCTTTTATAGTCTCCTGCGAATCCACATTTGACACTATGTGAGCCAATCAGAGACCTCCGTTTCTCCCCTGACTTCGTTGCGGCAGGGAAAAGGAGGCACGCGGACGATTGACTCATGATTGCTTTTCCCAAATCTTGTAGTCAAATCCAGTTTAGCACATTGAGTTGAATATGAATGTGTTTTATGCGACATAAGAGCAAGTTGGATCCATGCTCTTGAAATGAATCTAGTTGAGAAGCAATTTTCGCCATGTGTCGCTGATAGAAATCTTTTGAATCATGTATCGTCTCTGCAGAATAGGATGCAAAATGAAACACTACACGCTCACCTGCATGTTCATCAGTCACTTTCTCAAATTCAATCTCTGCAACTAATCGTCCTTTCACATCTTTATTCATCAAACTGTCCATGAGCTGTTGGAAAACGAAGTAACCTTTAGCGATAGCAAATTCTAAGTCTGGCTTTTCATGATGAAATGAGATGATGTAGTCCCTAATTACACCACGAAGACTTTGTCGATGAAATCGTAGTGAACAAAATTCATTCGCAAACTCTACTGCATCTGTCATCTTTCTTCCTATCACTTCGGAGACATAGCATGAATAACATTTAGGTGTAAAATATCACGCTAATTCCAAATCTGGTCTCTGTTTTGTCGTCCAAGGCTTGGTTCACCCGCTAGAGCCATTTTTATAAAAATTCTAACTCTGTCGTTTTTTCGCCAATTCCCAAACTTTTCAATGGCGTCTCACATCCAAACGAAGGCAGACCTGAACAAACCGTTTCTTCCACTGAATTTTTCTCACTCTCAGCTTTCAAATGAGCTATTGCACGACTTTCTACGATCTCTAGAACCAAAGTTGGAGGAAGTCTGACAGGAGCGGAGGGGACGTCCTTAAAATGTTCCCTCCGTTTCCGCTGGAAACATTCTTCCTAACCCAACATTTCACGTAGACTCCGAGTCTGCCCTCCGTTTTCCCATCCGAGCACTCTTTCATGTCGAAAAATGGCCTTTCTCATCTCAAAACGACCGAAAACTGACTTTTTCTAACTCTGACGGTTTTCAGAAAATCCTGCCATTTTCCTCTCTAAACCCAGGAAGATACGGCCAAACTGAGCTTTACACTGCATTTTTCTCACTCTTAGCTTTCAAATGAGCTATTGCACGACTTTCTACGATCTCTAGAACCAAAGTTGGAAGTCTCGTCCAGAGGGGGGGGGACGTCCCAAAAATGTTTACTCTCCGATTTCGCTGAAAACAACCTTTCTAACCCAAAATTTCACGTGGACTCCGAATCTGCCTCCGTTTTCCCATCCGAGCACTCTTTCATGCCGAAAAATGGCCTTTTTCATCCCAAAACGGCTAAAACCTACCTTTTCCTAGCTCTGCCGTTTTCAGAGATTCCTACCCTTGCCTCACAGGAAAACTCCTCAATCCTTCCTTCCAGAGGGGGGGGGGTAGGGAACGCTTTCCTCCTCTCGGACCCATTCCTCCCAGCACATCCTTAGCCACCTCCCTCACCTCTCTTCCTTTCTTCCAGAGGGGGGGCTGAGTCAGCATGATGACTCATCGTTGCTCATTTTGCACTTGATTTTGGCACGGGCTTACTACTGTTGCACCTACACTCAGTCAAAACATCTGGGAGAATGGATTCTTTGCTTCGAATAAGCACTTAATTTCAATTGACAACCCAACAAAAAAGTACAATAACAACGTTAGAAATAATATCCAAGAACAAAAATCTGTAACCCATACAAACCTAAAAAGTCAAGCAGGTCTGCAGCGGAGTGCAAGTGCAACTTTAGGCAGAAGATGAGCCATAAATATTCTTGGCCTAATAACAAAAACGAGAGAAATTGGAGGAGGACTGAAAGTAGCAACGATATAATTAACCAACGAAGTAACTTTGCCAACACGAGAAGATTTAATAACCAAGAGAATTACAATTATAGAAAGTCGTGTAGCAATTGTTATAAGAACTGCAAACATTCATACAAATCTACATTTAAGACTCCAAACTGGCGTAGAAAGGAGACAAAATTCATTTCTATGAACCTAACAGACTTCTAGTTTTGCATGATACACTTACTTATTGTAAATCTATGTCTTATTTCCATTGAATTTTGAAAATAAAATCATTCATAGAGCTGAAACCGGTTGGGAAAAAGTTGTCGAGGGGGAAACCCGGGCGAAGACAAGGAATTCTTTACGAGTTCTACTTACACACTCTGACCGGCTAATCGCGGCGTGTCTGACAAACGCGTAGCTAATTATGTATTTACACATGCATACCTTCACTTCTTCATTTTTTCATAATATTTGAAAACATCAAACTGACTTCTAGATTAGAACCCACCGGGAACTTTGCAAATATACTGCATACTGTAAGGTATACCGATGTCAAGACTGACTTTAACCCCGGAAACGGTTTGAAGCACACTACGCCACTGAAATATAAATATATATAGGTAAATAATTGAAATCAAAGCAAACGCAAGGATATAAGAGAAATAAAAAGACCAGAGATTTCCAACAAAATTAATTGTATTCCCCGACTAGTTTCTGCAGGGTTCTACCTGCTTCTCAAGGCGACTGGGAATGAAATAATAGAGGATACAAAATTATAACTGAATGCATATAAGTATACACAAAAACATAGAAATTATGCTTGACATGCATTGAGACGAGGCTCATATCTTTGAATGAAAGCAAATTCCATTCTTTCCCTGTCCGCTTTCTTGGATTTTGGTGACATTTTATAAAATGGTGTTACAATGAATTTGATTTCTTTATTTTTAGCACAATTAGTTATATGTTTGCTCACGGGAAGAATGGAGTATTTCGGGTCAAAAATATGCTGTCGGTGAAGTGTCATGCGGTGGCGTAGGGTGTCTCCGGTCTGTCCAATATAATATTCATTACACCCCTTACAGACTAATTTGTATATCAGATTGCTTGATAAGCAAGACATATTTGATTTTATTTCGAAATTGATTATTGTATCTTTTACTTTAAAAACAGTATTTTTTCCCGTTGACAGAAGATCACAGCACTTGCACAAAGGCAATGCAGTGCAGTTCTTGAGAAGCAGGTAGCACCCTGCAGAAACTAGTCGGGGAATACAATTAATTTTGTTGGAAACCTCTGGTCTTTTTATTTCTCTTATATATATATATATATATATATATATATATATATATATATATATATATATATATTGAAATAATTGAAGTGAAAACACATGGAATGCACAAGCACTTTCTATATTCTTCAGGTGCAAAGTGAAACAAAAAGCAAGATCATCATAATTTCAAATATACATTCATCATAGATATGGATGTTGCAAGGTAATTTACATAGGAGGACATGCACATGCATAGTAGTAATGGGAAGAAGACCGGACCAGGACACAATAAAATCAAAAAAAATAGTACTTTTAAAAACGACATAAATTCATGAATTTAGTCCCTTTTTCAGGTTTTTAGGACCTAAATTCATGAATTTGGTTCATTCAAAAAGTACCATTTTTTCAAAAATGGTACTTTTAAAAACGACATAAATTCATGAATTTAGGTCGTAAAAACCTGAAAAAGGGACTAAATTCACAAATTTGGGCGTTTTTAAAAGTACCCAATTTTCAAATTTTTCAAAATCTCAAATTTGAGAATTACAATTTTCACCCTCAAAATCATGACCGTTCTAGGACACTAAAAATTATAAAAGTTGAGTATCTCAAATTTGAGAATTACAATTTTCATTGCTTAAATCAGGACCGTTCTAGGACACTAAAAATTATAAAAGTTGAGTATCTCAAATTTGAGAATTACAATTTTCATTGCTTAAATCATGACCGTTCTAGGACACCGAAAATCATAAAAGTTGAGAATTTCAAATTCATGAATTTTATCCATCTTTCAGGTTTTTAAAATATATCATGTGACTAAAAATATTTCTTTAAAAATGGAAGAAACAAAAGTGGAAGGAACTTCATAAATGGAAGAAACAAAAATGGAAGAAACCGCAAGAATATATCCTTCGTTATCATATGAAATGGATATTGCAAAACACAAAGATAGAGTACGTTATATGAAAGATAAGGAATCTCAATTATTATTAAGATTAGAGCATTATAATAAATTAAGAAAGAGATGGAGTAAAGTTAAGAATGTAACACAAGGAATTGGCATATTCTTAACAATAAGTTTAGGTGCTTTAACAATTGTTATATCTTCTGGTGTTTTAGTAATTCCAGTAGTTGCTACTGCTTTAACAGGTACGGGTGTTTTTACAACTTCACTTGTTACAATGTTAGATAAATCTTTAATAACTAAGAAACGAAAATCATTAAAAACTAAGCATTTACATATTAAAGAAGTCTATGATAAACTACACTACTACTTTCAAAGAGTATGTGATGATAATGTTATTACGTTAGATGAGATTGAAAAATTTGATCAAATAGCTAATGAAGTAAATCAAACCTTTCAATTACAGTCCGAAAAAGTTGATGATAAGAATAGACAGGATGGCAAAATTTCTAGTGATGGTAAAACTTTTACTGATGGTAAAATTTCTAATGAAGAAAATGATAAAATTTTTTTAGAAGAGCTAAAAACTTTATTAGACAAAACTTTATTAAACAAAACTTAATACGAGAAAATTTTAAACGAGAAAATTTTAAACGTGAAAACTTTAAACGTGAAAACTTTAAACGAAAAGATTACAAACAACAAAGCAATAAAAAAATAATTTGTTCAGTAAAATGTTTTTGCTGTATACCAATGTTACCACAAAATTCAAATATTATATTTTAAAAAAATAGACAAAATTAAAGCTGATAATAAAAAATAAAATATTAAAACATTATATTTGTATATTTTTATTACTCGGTAAACAATTGTTCGATAACTCTTTCATGAATTTTTTTATCAATATTAATTGTGATAAATCCATAATCTTTTGACCAAGCATTATTACACGATTGTTTAAATTCATCTTTATCTCTTACACATAAATCTCTTAACAAATCACTTAAGTTTCTTGCATTTATTTCAAATAGTATAAATATATTTGCATTCTTTCTAATAACACTTCCATCTAATGAATACATACTTTGTGTCAAATAAAATACACTACAGTTATTATGTCTACCTCTTGTGAAATAATTTCTTTGAACTGACTGATTTCTGTCATTAACACAATCATCAAAAATTACACAATGTTTCATTGTTTTATCTAGTTTACTAGGATCTTGCATATTACCACTATCATCTATTAATTGTATTTTTGTATGCTTATTTTTATTGGATTCAACTAATTGTTTATTTTTTGCTGCTTCTTCACACCACAAATTTATTTCTTCTTCATATTCAGATTTTTCGTATTCTTCGAATAGAGAAGCAATTGCTGTTTTTGTAAGATTATTTTCAAATCCATATTTTAAAAATTGATAGACGGGTTGTTCTGCTGTTGTTGTATAAATTATAAGATTGTTATAATCTAAAAAATTTGGAGTCGTTAAAATTTTAAATAATAGATATGTTTTTCCACATCCTGATCTTCCGCAAATAACTGCTAAAACTTTATTAGATAAATTTGGATGATGATTAAATTTAAGTTTTTTTTTATTTAAAGTCATTTCATTCATTTTTAAAGTAATAAATTCATCCATTATTGAATTAGAGTTTTTAAAAACAAAAAAATAAAAATTTTAATTTAAGTTTATTTTTTGTTTCTAATAATAAGATTAATAAGATTAATAAGATTAATAATGAAAATGATAAAAAAAAATTAAACTTCTCTATTGTAGCGTAAAAGTTTATACCTCCCGAACCAAAAGATCTATCATAATCTCTTCACCTCCAAAATTTATTTCTTGTCCTTTTTCATCAGTGATTCTAATGCCAATGTTGTTAATAGTTTTTCTTGTAATAGGAAAATATATTAATGTTTGTGGAATTACATTTAATCTATAACCAATGGGTACAGTAAAAGCTGGAAAACTGAATATTAAATTTGATAATTTACCATTTATATATCCTCCTTCAATAATGTCACAATGTACAACAATTGAATTTATTTCAGTTATTTTTGGAATCTTCTCACCTAAATGATAACCTTGACTATAGGTTTGTTTATTAAATCCTAATAGCTTTGACAATGATCTATCATGATTAAAATCAACTTGATGATTTTCGTCTAAAGTAAGAGAAAATTTATGAACTGCCGGTTCAACTGCAAAATGTAATTGTTTCTTATCTTTAAATGGTATACCTAAATGTCTCTTAATTTCATTTGATATTGTTTCAACTTCGTAAGAACCAGGAAGAAAAGTTAATATTTTCCATGTTTTGCCTTTATCAGTAGAATATCTAAATTGATCATTCACATCTTTTATAACATTTTGAATAGTGTTAAATGTAGAGAAACTAGTCAATGCAATTTGATAATTTTTATTTTGTTCCAAATGTAGAATGGGTTCTAAATTACAAGTGTGTGATGAAGTAGTTGTTATAATTTTTAACGTCGTACTAAATTTTGATGAACCCAAAATCTCTGTCAAATTTTCTAAATGATTATTAATTTTGTCTAAATCTGCTGAACACATTTTTAAATAAAAAAATTAAATAAATATTTTTTTATAAAAAAAGTAAAACAACAACATATTTCAGCTACGGGCGAAGTCCTAGATCATTCGGTTCGTTATACTTTTATAATCCTCTTCATTTAGAATCTTCTTTTCTAACAGTCTTTTCAATATAGCATGAATTTCATTAAAACTAGAATTATGTCCTTCTTTTATTGCCGATATTAAAATATTTAATCTATTTAGTAATTCTTGTGGATCATCTGGTAAAAATACAGTTGTTTCTGTTTTCTGTTTTTCAGATAAACCTTTCCCTACTTTAACTCCCGTTGATAATAAATTTTCTAATTGTTTATAACGTCTTAGAGATTTTACTACACCAACTCTGTCTAACATAGCTTTATATTTTATGAGATCTTCTACAGCATAATTTTTTAAATCTGCTCCTCTTAAAAGATCAACAAAATTTCTATCTAAACTAATAGGTTTTTTATCTGGCGTAAAAATTAATCCTCGTAAAGGTTGTGGAAATATTTCTTTACCACCAAGATAAAATCTTGCAAATAATTTTTTATCTAAAAAGAAAGTAGAATGTTCGAATAACATAGATTTTGGTAATTTTTTATCTATGTTTGCCTCTAATAAACCATAGTCATCTAATAGTGTTTTAAGTACAGGATCCGCTATATCAACACGTTTTTCATTAAGTTCCTTTTCAAGAGTTTTAAATGGTTCGACAGTTTTTTCATAATCAGTTTTTACTTCTTCAGTTAATTTTAATTTATCAAACATATCAGATTGAATACCAGCTTTTGTCATTCTATGTTGAAGATGATTTTCTTTCATAATATTTCTTTGTTTTATTAATTCGTCTAATTGTTTTATTCTTTTAAAATTATCAGCTCTAACTTTATCCATTTTTATATGATAATTTTATATTATTATTTTATTTTATAATATTTTATATTTTTATATTTTTATATTGTTATATTGTTATATTGTTATATTTAGAAAATAGAAATTAGAAAATTAAAAAGGTAAAGTAGTTATTCCATCAGGTAAAATTTTTCTTTTATCATCAAATGGATATAATGCTAATTTATGTTCTTCTTTTAAATACATTTTATGTTTTTTTGAATTAAGTCTATAATTACATGCTGTTTTTATTTCAGTATTAAATAATGCATTTTTATAATCTTGAAATGTTATTTGATTAGCCACTGATGCCTTTGAAATTCCTTTTAATGTTTTATGTGTTTTAATATTATTAGTTGTATTATAACAGTAACATTTAGATTTTAAAAATATAGCTTCTGTTATGAAATCTTCATTTCCTTCTAGTTCATCTTTTACTTTACATAAATCAGAAGGATGAATGATATCTTTTATTTTATTAATTTCTTCATCAAGTGAAGAATTATACGGTATTGTTAATTCTAAGAAAACAGAATCCGTATCTGTAAAGTGTAATTTATAGTTTTTGCCATAAGCAGATGCTAAATAATCATATATAAATCTATACATAAATAGTTTAGCTAATTCTAATATAGTGAAACCTATAAAATTAAACTTATCATGTTTTACGCTGTTTCGACGTAAATGTACAGCACATAGTTCATCACTAAATCTAGTAGTTCTTTTATATGTAGGTTTCCTTGTTAAATTTTGAAACCTATCTTTATCATAAACTATTTCAATATTTTGTCTATTACGCACATTTTCTAAAGTCTTACCATAAAATGCATTATTCATTAATTTGAAGAACACGTTTCCAAAATCATCTTTATTTCTTTTAGATATTTTGCGTTTTCCAATATTGAACTCAATATAATCTTTTAACCATTTAGATTTTTTATGCACTAGTTTCCGGTGAATTTTTGTGAGAATCATTCCATGATCTAAATACCAATCTAGCATTCTTCCTTCAACAACATACTTTCCTTTATTGCTTTTTGTTAACATAAGTTTTTTTGTTGGTCTGTATTTCTTAGGAATTAAAGATTTTTGATAATCTGAAAAATCTTTTATAATGGGAATTTTGTTTTCTGGGCAGAAAGGATAATATTTTGTTGCATCTTTTATATAATCAGGGTATACTAAATCAACTTCATATATATAACCAGAATTACGATTTCCATCATATGTTTTTTGATAATCAAGATTATTACACCATGTCATCTCACCTGTTGGTAATTCTTGTATCATGCAAGAAGAATATAAGCTATTAAAATCATAATATAACAAATAGTTTTCTCTCATAAATTCATCAATTGCATTTTCACGTTCTACCCCTTCTCGTTTCGTTCGAAAAATTTCTAATATTTTTTCTTTTTCTTCTGGAGATAAAGGTTTCATTATTCCATATTCTTGTGGATTTACTTTCTTATTATAACATTTAACATATCTATCACCTAAAACGGATGAAACTCCACCTCTAATTCCAGATTCAAAAAATAATAATTTATCATATGTATTTTCTTTATAATGTTTAAGTTTAACACCAGTATGTTTTAATCCTGCTAACCATGTTAAACCTGGTGTAGAATAACAATAACATGGATCTATTCCGTAATATTCTAAACACATATCACGAAAGTTTTCAAAAAGATCAGCTAGTATTAATACATCTATCTGTAGATATTTCATTGTATAATCATACATTGTTTTACAATTTAACTCTCTCCAATTTTTTTCAGCTTCTGCATAATCTTCTTCAGATAATTGTGATTGTTTTAATGTTGATTTAAATATATTTATTGGAGGAAGTTTTTGTTCTTCCATAATTTTATTCACAGAATTAAAATCTCCAGTTATGTACTCATACGGAAATATTCCTTTTAAAGGTTTTAAATTATATTTATTTAATATTTTACATTGTTCAGGTTTCAAAGTTTTTCCCATAACATCTAATGAATAAGGAGTAAAAAATCTAAATGCATCTAAAATTCTAATACAACCTAATTGCATTGAAAAATATTCTTCTTCTTGTTTACATAGTACATTTATTTTTTTTGTTGATGTAACTTTTCAGATGAAAATAAATCTTTCATTACTAGATGGAAATCATATTTAGAACCATTGTAGAAATATAGAGGAACAAAGTTATATTTAAATTTGTTAGCATTAAGATTACAAGAATTATGTGCTGCACCTCTATATAATCCATTTAGATGATCATGATCTTTTACTTTATTAATATATCTACCTCTGCCAGTTTTATATTTATTTATAAAACATTTTCCACAGTAATAACAATTTATTTCATCATAAAATTCTTTTCTTTCTTCATCCGTTAATGGTATCATTGGTTTATTTGTTTCAAGCAATTGTGAAAAACGTCCTTGTAATTCTTCTACTTTCTTTGTAAACATTTCTGAACTGTCTTCACCATAGTATTGTAAATATTCTGATTTAAATAATTCAGGATAATTTGAATGAATGTACATTCCCCAACATAATGGTTTTTGTTCAAATAAATATTTTTCTTTACTTTGTTCAGAATTATAATTTTCAGAATTATAATTTTCAGAATTATTATTTTCAGAATTATAATTTTCAGAATCGGATGAAGCCCTGGAACTTTCCGTTCGATTTTGTGTCATATTAACATTATATGCTTCAAAATCACAATAAATAGTAAAGGGTACTTTATTTTTAAAATACCATTTATTATATTCTAAATAATCATCCTTAGGAAAAGTATTTTCAACTGCTTCGTTTTGTTGACAATTCTCCAAATGTCTATTCATTTCTTCTAAAGTTCTAAAACTTGTCATACATTGAAGACAAGGAAAATTTTTATTATCTGAAGTTTTTGTAAATATAGAAACATCTTTACACAATATAAAATGACCCTGATAATATAATATATTCGCTTGTGCTGGTTGTTTTGACTGTTCTAATTTTACAAATTCATCTTTATATATTTCATGTGTTTCATTAATTTCTTTTGTAATATTAAATGTATTTTGATGATAATTTTGATTTAATATTTGTACCTGATGAATATATTCTTTATCATATTGTTCTTTATATTGTTGTAGACATTTTTTTAAAGATTCATTTAATTCTTTATTTTCTTCATTATTTTCTTCATTTAATTTTTGAATCGTTTCTATCTTATTTTGATATTTATGGTGATATTCTTGTAGTAACATTTTTGTTTGTTGTTGATAATCTATTTTACATTTTTGTAAACTTTTATTTAAATTTTCTAATTTTTGTTGATATTCTGAAGATAAAGATGAATATTTGTAATTATAATCATCAGTACGTCCTTTATAATTATTGTGATTAATCATTATTGGTGTTAGTGTTTTAACAAGTTCAAATTTTTCAGTACATATTATTTTTCCTTGGTAAAAAATATTATGATGCATGTAATTTCCTTTATCATTATATACTATTTCTGATTGACATAAATTTTTATTATTCAAATAAAATTTTTTTGAATCTGAGTAAAGTGGAATAATTTTACCAATAGAAACATAATTCACATTTAATTCAAAAACATTTACTTCTATTAAATTTTTATTCTTTTTATGAAACTTTATTAACCTATTATAATCATATGGAAATTCATCCAAACCATCAGAGAGATCAATTTCATTTATGTATTCTTCTTTATTGTAATGACTTAGTCTTTCTTTATGATATTCTGCAGGATGTAAATGTGCTATAATACTCCACAGAAAACAATAATCATCTTCATTTTTTATGTTGATTAATTGTGGTGAACTGAAAGGTAAAGGAACATAACTACCACCAGTATTATTTTTATATTTATCAATTACTATTTTCTTAGATAGTATTTTAACAAATCTCCAACCAGATTCACGTAACTGGGCTTCAATTATACAATTTTCTAATTTAAGTATCATCGATTCAAATATGGGTTGTATATCATTTACATTATGAATTTCTTGTGAATTTGTAAAATGTCCCTGTATTATTTCTTCAGGAATTCCATCAGGTCCATTTTTTGTATAAAGTACTTCTACAATCATATAACATTTGAAAGATTTCTTAAATATATTATAAAAGTTGGTTAGAATATCAGAAAAAGTTTTATCGGTTTCATTATATTCAAAAGACTGATTAAATAAATATTTTATATTTGCTACGGGCGAAGCCCTAGAACCTTCTGTTTGTAAGGCTTCATCGGTTCGTTCAGCTTCATCAAATTCATCTATTTCGTTAAATTCATCAGTATCGCTAAATAAATATCTTTCATCTGGCACATGTTCATCTTCACTATTAAAAACTTTTTTATATTCCGAATGTGAATAATCATAAAATATTTTTTTAACTTTTATATCAGTAGGTAATGTTTCTATATAGTTTTTATAACTATTTAATTTTAATATATTTCCTTCATCAACTCGTTCTACATTTTGTAAATGCATTTTACTTTGTAGATGAGATTGATAACTTCTTTTTGTTTGCAACTTTTTTTTACATAAGTTGCAATAAAATTTTTCCATTTTTTTTAATTTTTTAGAGAAAATTTTAAAAAAAATTATATTTAATTACAAAACAAAATATTTAAAGAGTATAACAAATAATTATATTTAATTATAAAAAATAAAAAATGTTTGAAGAGTATAAAATAGAACATGTACCAGTTTTAAAAAATTATAGACATCCTACAAATCCACTTACACCTAAACAAGAAGTTAAATTCTATTATCATCATAAATATATGCAATTTGTGAAAGACTATAAAATAAAACATGGTATACCCAAATATGCTAAAACAAATGATTTTCCACTCTGTTTAAGAAGTTTTAGAGTATTTTTGGCTTTTAATAATTTATGGTGGTTAATCAATAAAGATAACTTAACAGTTTATGATTTAAAAACATTACAGAAATTAAACATTCCTCCATATATTTAAAATATTTGGATAGTTTAAAAAATATATTAATAATTTAAAAAAAATTGTATAATTTGTTTAATTATTAAGTATTTCACTTACACCATTTATTAATGGTTTTATATCATTATATGTTTTTTTGGCTTCATCAAATGTAGATTTAGCATCAGAAACTGTAGATTTAACATCAGTTATTATTGGTGTTGCTTTTCTTAAAACCGTTTCTAACATCATTTATTGCAATTTTTAAATAGTTTAATGTTTCATTATCTTGTAATCTGTTAGGTATTGGTATACCAAATTTTGCATTTAAATAATGATCAAAATAAAAATAAAATGTATCAGGAATAATTTTTAGTGGTACTTTTGCTTCAGACTCTAAAAAGATAATTATTTGTTCTATAACTTGATTTGATAAATGTTTTGTATTTGCATATATTCTAATATCAAAATCTTGAGAGTTATTATAGATTTCATGTTCAGTATCTACTAATATATTTAAATCTTTATCATATACTTGCATATGTTCACTTATGGTGTCAACACGTATTATTCCATATTTATGATGTGTATAATATGATAAAGGCATATTCATTTTATAATTTTTATTAATATCATTAAAGAATGCTGCATTATTTTGTGTAGTTGTAAAAAATGTTTGAATGTTTTCTCTAATCTTATTATCTACATCACAAGCTTTATGAGCTAATACAACTATTTGAATATTTTGATGTCTTCCTTTTGTAAATATTTCTGACATATTTTTTTGTTTTGATAAACTTGCAACATCATCTAAAATTAATAAAGATTTATTTTCAGGTGTACCAGCAAAATTTTCCATATCTTGTAACTCATCTAATTGTTTATCATTATAGACGTTTGTAAAAGTTGGCCATTCAGAAGTATGCATACAAAAAATATGTACTTTTGTTTCGTCCTTATAATATTGGTTTATATATTTTTTAATAAACGTAGTCTTACCACTTCCAGTTTTACCGTAAACAATGAAATGTAATTTTCTTGATACATTTTACCTTGTTTAATATTTTTATTATTAGTTTTATCCTTAATCTTATCCTCCTCAGTCTTCCATCCTTTAAAAGTTTTTATTTCTTGTTTATAAAAATTTATTCTCTTTTGTTCCTCTGTTAGAAAGTAACCCCATTGATTTCCAATACATATAACAAGATGATAAATAAAAAATATTAAAATACATGCTAACAATATTTTTATACAATGAAATTTTAAAAAATTCCAAAGACGTGTAAGATCTGATTGTGGTATTTTTTTATTAAGAGATGAATTAGGGGGTAGTGTCTCTAAATATTTTTTATCTATATTATTATATATATTTTTATTTATATTATTATATATATTTTATCTATATTATTATATCTAGTATTATGTATAGGATTTTCCACAATATTATTAATATCTTTGAGATTCGGATCTTGAGGGGTTAGTGTATCTTGAAACTCAGTGTTATTCATATAATTATTTATTATTTCGTTTATTGCATTAAGAGATTTATGACGACTTAGATTACTTTTATTACTTTTATTACTTTTAATTATAACCGGTGAATATAAATCTTCCAAATTTTCGTTTTTATTCATTTAATATTTTTAAAATAAAAATTTAGGAATTATTATTTTTTAATTCCGGACTCGCATTCTTACACTCTTATGAGTGTTATTAACCTCTGTAGAACCTCCGGAATGTGTCGGACTTTTTGTTCCTATACTCAAAAGAAGTATGTTCCGAACCTCTCCTCTCTTCCGGAATGCTTAAGAATATTTTAATAAAATAATATTTTATTCTTTATAAAAAAAAATATTTTAATATATATAAGATTATTTTAGTTGAAATACAACTATTTTAGTTGAAATACAACTATTTTAGTTGAAATACAACTATTTTAGTTGAAATACAACTATTTTAGTTGAAATACAACTATTTAAATATATAAGTCTATTTTAATAGAAATACAACTATTTAAATATATAAGTCTATTTTAATAGAAATACTAATATAAATTATTATTGTTTTGATATAAATTATTATTTTGATATAAATTATTATTATGTTGATTATTATGTTGATTAAGTTTTGGACATAGTGTTACATGTCGCTGAAAATTTTTCTTTAATATAATTTTTTGACAACCTCTACATTTAACTTTTTCTTTTAAACAATCCTTACACTGATATTTACTATCATAAAACTCTGTCTTAGGTTTAGTAATTTGACAACTTGTACATTGTCTTGTAGAACTTATACAAGAATTATAATGATTAGTAATTCCTTGAATTGTAAAATATTTATTACAATTACGACATAACTGATCTTTTAATTTATCTTTTTTATTTTTTTTAACCTCTTCTGGTTGTTCGCATAATTTTAAATGACGTGCAAAATTTTTTGATGTTATATTTTTATCACATCCGGAACATATTTTTTTGTTATTACTTTCAACAAATTGATTTTTATCAATATAATTATTTTGAGCTACATTATTATTTTGAGCTACATTATTATTTTGAACAAAAGGATTATTTTGTGCTACATTATTATTTTGTGCTAAATAATTATTATTATTTTGCCTAGGTGTATTTTGCCTAGGTGTATTTTGCCTAGGTGTATTTATTCTAGCAGTATAAAGATTTTGTTCTTTATCTGAAATAAATAAATGCTTTAATCTTTGTAATGGTTGCTCTGATTGAATATTATTATACTGAATACTATTATTAGGTTGAATATTATTATACTGAATACTATTATTAGGTTGCATACTATTATTAGGTTGAAATTGATTCATATGCATACCACATGGTGTGTTTTTCATATGAGAATATAATAGTGTTTCATTTAAAAAACGCATATTGCAAACTTCACAAATTTGAGTCATTTCCATTTTTTTATTTTTATTAGGAAAAATTTTATTTTTATAATTTATGTATTTTTATAATCAGAAAAAATTTTATTTTTATTGTTTAAAAATGATGTTACCAAATGTTGGTGGAGGTGCATATATCCCGAATAATCGTGAATCAGAAATAGAACTAGAAAATTATATCATGAAAAACTGGAGACGTTTTATCTGGTCCATTACATCTTTCTATTCTTCCGCAACAAAATACAGAGTTAACAAATAAACAATATGTTGATACACAAATCAATGACTTAAAGGAAAAATATATAAACGTTGTTATGGTTCCACTGATGAACGAATTAAAGTTGCTTAAACTTAATGACAAATCATTAAACGAAAAATTATCAAAACTTGATAAAAAGGATAGAGAGCTAGAAGCAGATATAGCAAAACTTTTTAAAAAGATTTCTGAACAATCAAAAATTTTAATATTACTTTCTATAAAGTTAAAATCTGCTGTAATTAAAAATAAACATCAGATAAAAATGTTAAAAGAACAATTAGAAGATGGAATAGAAAAACTACCTGAAAGAATTAAAAAAAATTTAAAGCAGTTACAAGCTACATTCCAAAAAAGTGTGAATAAATTGAGGTCTAAAATTGCTCAACAAATTAAAAAAATAAATCAATTAAAAATTGAAGTAAAATCACTTAATGAAAAAGTTGATAAAATGAAAACTCTGAAAATCAATTTAGAAAATGAATTAAAGAAAAATTTACAAAAAAACTCTAAAGAAAATAAAGAACAGTTAGATTCCGTTAAAAGAAAAGTAGATGGTCTTAAAGTTCAATTAAATGCTTTAAAAACAGAATTAAAGAAAAGTGAGAAAAAATTAGAAATGACTGAAAAAGAAATTAAAGTACATCACACGCTTCTTGATGCAATAGATAAAGTGCAACAGTCAATTAATAAAGTTATCTCGAAGTTGTTAGATATTCATAAACGTAAATCTTAAACGAGTATTGTAAATATTAACTTAAATATTTTTTACCTACAAAAAATAAAAATCATAAAAAATATAAATATAATTTAAAAAATATAAATATAATTTTAAAAATATAAAAGTATAAATATAATTTTTAAAAAAAATTTAAAAATATAAAAGTATATTAATTTTAAAAATGGATAAAATTAGAGCTGATAATTTTAAAAGAATAAAACAATTAAGAAGAGTTAATAAAACAAAGAAATATTATGAAAGAAAATCATAGAATAAAAAGAATGATTGATGCAGGTTTGGTTCCTGATAAAGTTAAACCAAAAACCCAATCTGTAAAAGTTAAGAACAAAAAATAAACATTTTTAATAATTTATATTTTTTCCCAAAAAGTCAAATTTATTACTAAAAAATGCCTATAATTTATAAACACAATCTTAAACATTTTGCTTCAAATCAAAAAATTTCTCATGAACCACGTATGAATCCTGTTTATCATTATGATAGTGTAGAAACAATCGGAACAGAAAAGTTCCTAGGCACCGCAGGTACCGTTCAAAAAGAAGGGGATGGGCATCTTTTCTGGTATTGGTAGTTATCGTTAACTTAATTAAAAATAATAAAGATTTGATTACATCTGCTGCAAAAGGAGCAGCTGCTATAGGTAGTACGGCTAGTGCATATATCAAATGCTGTCAAATCACAAAAACGAATTAACACAACTAGAAGCTATTCGTAAACTTAGGAATGATTCTGAAGAACTAAAAAATTTAAAAAAACTTTCAGATGAAACAAAAAACAAAATTGCTAACATAGCTGTGGAGGGGGATAGTAAACATAATAAAAAAACAATTGGAAGAAATAAGAGGTATGGCATTCATAGCGGAGCTGGTCTAGAAAAATTCTAAAATTATATTTTAGTAAAAATTTTTTTCTATCTGTGAGAAAAAACAAAAAGTCAAATTATTTCTTATAAAAATGTCTTCGCTTATCGAAAATAAATTTAGATTAGACGATCCTCCGTTCGTCAGTTACCAATCAAAAAAAGAATGACTATATAAGAATGCTATGAATCCCGGATCTTCCAGTAGAGTAAATTACTGGAGAGATTTAATTTTTGAAGTTGATAAT
>CAJQUW010008542.1:5000-34086 GCA_907163375.1 Prostheceraeus crozeri | reverse complement strand
TTTATGTCCGTGAATGAATTCAGGTAAAAACCTCCACCACTAAAGTTGACGCAAATGCTCCCAGAATTTTGGAAGCAATTACAGGTAACCTATATTTATCGAGTACTAATTTTATCCCCGCACCGATATTTAACAGAACTCTGCGTTATCAACTAATTACAAATTTACTTTATATAACGCCACGGTTACATCTTATTTGCCCTGAATTAAATGCCTTCCCTTCCATCTGTATCAGGTCTTTTAAACATCCTTTTCTTTAATTGACAAAGAAATCTTCTGTCGCCAAAAAGCATTTATGTTGCTACTGACCGGCTTTGAGTCTGTGTGTAATTGATTGCAAAGTTTGTACTGCTTAATTATCTAAAATTAAAAAGACCTCAATCTTTGAACCTCTTCTTTTCCCATTCAAAAAATGCCCGGAGATATAACTCCTTTCATTTGCAGCAACAACGTTTTTTAAAATACCTTTCAATACTGGAAACAACTCTTGAAATCATCCACATGCACAAATGAAATGTGGAGTAAGTGGCAGAATAATAATCAGATTGATTAATTCCACACTAAGAGCTACAGGAACAGCATGTCCCATGTATTGCAATTCCATCCACAAATTTTTCCTGTTAGAATATTGCTTTATACAATGAGCATCTCTCAAAAGCCAAAAGTATCGATGATTTTTTTTTCCTCATTTGAATAAATGATTTCGCGGCCGTTGTGTCCTCCATAGCGGTCTATCTTTTTTCAGAGGCATGGTCAAGTTACCACACCACTTTTTTTTTTTTTTTTTTTTTTTTTTTTTTTTTTTTATATTTTTTTTGTTTTTTTGTGGTGTCTAGGGAGGGAGGGTTGGACCATAGACATCAATTTCTACATGACGTTGCGAAGGCCTTGAATAAAATCTAAACAGATTACCTGGCACATGGTACACAACTACTATTAAACCGCGAATGCGGTGGGGGGGGCAAAGCGGTTCTTTTCTCTCCTCAGGAATGTGTAAAAACTCCTTGGCATTTATTAACATTCCTTGTTTCTTCCTCCGTCACTCATGGAACATGGCCACTGCCAAAAAGAACCCTCACATCATACTGCTTCATTGTAGGTTTGCAATTCCAATTGTATTTCTTTTACCCAATATTTATTGAGGTAGACCAATGCATTTATCGGGATTATCCCAATTAGATAAATAATAAATAAAATATATTAAAATAATAAATAAAATAAATAAATGACAAAAAACATAAAAAAACAAAATTATAAATATAAATAACAACAATAAAAATATAAATACATAATAAAAAAATAATAAAAAATTAATAGAATAAATATAATAAAACTAAAATAAAATAATAAAATAAAAAAAATAATAATTAAAATAAAAAAAAAAATAATAATTAATAATAAAAAATAGACAATATAAAATAAAACAATAAAAAAATAAAATAATATTATTATTAAGAATATAAAAGATATAAAATATTATAAATTATATAATATTATATATAGAAAAATATAATAAGAATTAAATAAAAAAGAAATATAAAAAAGTAAATATAAAAAAAAAAATTAAATATTATAAAAATATAAAATTAAATTAGTTATAAAAAAAAAAAAAAAAAATTTAATATAAAAATATTTAAATAATAAAATAAATAAAAAAATACAAAAAATAAATATAAAATAAAAAATAAAAATATAAGAAAACTACCTCAACGAATGAAAGTTTGGCGGATCCTTTTGCAAGTTTTCATGGTCAGAACATCCAATTAAGTCCAAGGCATGAACACACAATGCGTCAGCTTTTTTTTTCATATTCCAAGGCCATCAATAACTGCGATATCCTTTCTTGTTACTCACCACTTAATTCGCTGCCCATGGTAGGAAAGATTCATCTTCCTTCCTCCCAGTTCTTGCGACGCACTGCCGAAAAATGTTTGAGGCACTTATAGATTCTCTTGATTGTGTAATTCCCTGTTTTCTCACGCTTTCCTTCATAAGGTTGAATTGACTCCATGAGCGGGTCTCTAATCACATTTCCTCAGTCTCAATCTTGGAGTTTGTATAAAATCTAAAGGTGTTTATCGTAATTACAAAGGAGGCAGAACCAAATAAAGCGCAACTTTTTCGGATTCGGAAAGCATTAGCGAATGACCTCTTCAACATCTGTTAGCCTTTGAAGGCAAGTATTCAAATGCACCACAATATTTGCTCTCAAACCACAAGCTTTTTGTCAAGAAGACTGGCATGTAGCCAATCACGGGGAAGGTTAACACGAAGCTGACCGAATGATACGGTTCATTCATCGAGTTACCATTGGACGACCGGATATTTTATTCAACCGTATCACAGCAGATCAGAACAATGCACCATCATTGAATAGATTCCGTCCTCTTCTTCTGCTGGACTAAAGAGAAGCAATTGGAACATGTAACGCTAATGAAATGCTCACAATCTGCTGACACAAATACCATAGCAGCTCCATTCAATAAAGACTTCATTGAATAAATATTGATTAAACATGTTCTCATCCCGAGCTAGTTTAATTTCTACACGCACACCAAGTTCAAGATAAGTTCAATGCAATAAAGCTGTGGATCCTATTCAATCATCTGAACTTCAATGCAATGTCAGCAAAAGTGTCATGTATAAAGCATCCAATTTTTAATAGCAGCTAATATCTGTGGAAACGTGTGATAATGGTGTAGTTATACTCACTCCGAATCTTGCAAAGGTCGGAGGACGAAGTCCGTCATTATCTTGTAGATAATCGTTCCTTGGGGGGTCTAAGAGCCTTACTGTCGAGCTCTTCCTGAGCGTGAAGCCCTTACTTAACGTTAGTGCAACGCTCCACTTCATTTGCTCTAACAGTGTAAGTTTTGGTGATTGAACCTTCCGCGTCTAGGGGATGGGGTACCTTCTCATACATCAGCCCGCGTTGTACCATACTGTACTTCTTCTTTATGTAAATTCAAATCCTTGAACGCGACATTGTTTCCTATAAAACCGCGTGATGGCCCTTTGTTCAACACATTTATTCTACAATAACCTCGTTCGTAGACTGCTTACATTACATAATTTTAAGCATGCCTCTATAAAGACTTTGTCTCTCTACTCCAAACTCACCGCATCCCACTCCAGCGTTCTCTGTCTCGAGGCCTTCATGCAGGTTGTTAAAAACTTTGTTCAATAAAGATAATAATAATTACAATTAGAAAAATTGTTAATAATATAGAAAATTATTAAAATTATATAAATTATTTGCGTCAGTATATAATTTTAAATAAAATGTACTTCAAAATTTCAGCACGAAATGGAGCCAATGTCTTTGTCTCGTTGATAAAGTAACAGAAGATGGGATTCTTACTAGATATGGCGCTAACCAGAAGACAGAAATATCAGAAGCAAAGAACACGAAAGATTCACAAAGTATCAAGACCTGATAATCGAATTGAAATACAGAAACTGTGGACGATTCATGTGAAAGTTGTTGCCAGTAGTTGTTCCGGAGCCTTAGGAGCCCACACTGAAAACTGCCAATCCACGAACCAACTGAAAGAAATCCCCGTCGGCGAGAGACGTATCCGGAACCGGAAAGACACCGCGAGGACGGTCAGACGACGAGGGGAAGGGAAAAGGAGGATAGAGTGGGGGAATCCGGGAAATGAGGGATAAGAGGCGATCGAAGGAGAGCCGCGGGAGAGGACTCGGGGCGAGAAGGAGGCAAAAAACGAAGAAAAAGTTAAGGACCGAAAGACAACACGATTCCCGGTCGAGAGACTCGAGAACGATCGGACGTACACTCAAGAGAAACGAGAGCTGACGGAGAAGAAAGAATGTGGGGTGGGAGGGGGGGGGGGGAAAGAACGTAGTCGGAGAGGGAGAAAAAGACGATCGAGCGGAGGAATCGTATGAGAGAGTGTGAAAAAAAGAAGAGTAGAAGAAGTCGGAAGGTCGCGGAATCGCGCGTAGAGATCCGACGAGGCCTGAGACCGGATAAACGTTGAGAAGGAGGAAAGGAGGAATGGGTGGAGGCTAGACGATCGTTACGTTCGAAGACTCCGGACCAAGGAAAGATAGAGAGGAATCGAGGAGAAGGACGGGGAGGAAGACAGCCGACGTACAACACCGAGTATCTCAATTGCATAAGGCAGTATTGATTGGAAGTGCCCACATTCTAAGGCAAACGCTTGACCTCCCTGAATCCTGGTAGGATTCCAGAGGTCAATGTGATAACTTATACCGACCGAAAAAAGTACAACATCTACTAAAAAAGAATTGTATTAAAATTATATAAATTTGATATAACCTTATATTATGTCCGCTTATAGCTTGACAGCGCGGAGGAGACGAATTGCATGGTTTCAGCACGCTGTCGTACTTTGACACTTTAATCAACCATTTAGAAAAAAACAACATAAAAAGGTTCAATCTACTCATCTGGTCAACACTGATTCATAAAACAACCGATAAAACGCTAAGTTAAGGCGCGTTCACACTAGCACGATAGCAAGAACGATAAAATCGTGACGATATTTCATTTTCTTACATCAGCAATTTATCGTCGTGCTGGAAGACGAAAAAAGAGACGCAGCTATGGAGGCGATGAGCCGATCGAATATGGAGGGCACTTTGTTGCAACACTTGTTTTTGCTTAGATATGGGATATTTTTCGATTTCTTTTCTGTTCTTTCTTTGATTTTTTGATGGCGTGATGAAGTCTTTCGGATAATCATTCAGTCGAAGGATTTTATCAAATTGTTGTATATGCTTTTAATTCGAAGTTGAGTGTGAACGGCGCCCTGTTATTCATTTTCTCTCATTTCTGATGGTGGCTAGCTCTGCTGTTGATGAAATGTGTAAATTGAAATTAATTAAAATATTCTTCTTGGCTGGCCCTTTATTGTAGAATTGAAACTCACTTGCATTTGTTGTTACGGACTCAAGAAGAATCAATTGATTATTCTGTTTTGGAAATTCTTTCCTGAAGTAGAATAATAGTGTGAAGATGTCTTGGTTGGACATAATAAGTATATTGTGGAAAAAACCAAGTAAGTTGATGTTCATTTCGAAATTATTATTTTTGGTGATAGATTTCGATCTATGCTCATAGACCATCGTCAGACAAGTGAATCATAGTTTAAGTACACTGTATACTGTGAAATGCCAAAGCTACTTGCGAAAGCGATGTATAAAACGAGAATAACAAAATGCACGAAGGCGCTATTGTTCGTGCTCATACACTACGAAAGCGATTGGCTTTCCCATAAGATTATCTTCACCATCCAATAGGAAAGCCAATCACTTTCGTAGTGTATGAGCATGAACAATACCGCTTTCGTACATTTTGGTATTCTCGTTTTGTACATTGATTTCGTAGTCAAAATCAGCCAGCTTTCGCACTCTGCAGTTTACAGTGTAAACAAGAAATTTCTGGCACTGGGAAGCAATCGTCAACATACATTTTGAAGTTATGGCATTTATACTCTGAGGTGCTCTGTTGCTTATAAAGAGCATTCTCATAATACTTGATAAGGATGATCCCATGGGTAGTCCTTAATTAATTAATAGTAGTATAGTAAGAATGCTTATATTAAGCATTCTACCTACACCCACCAAATTTAAAGGAGTTTTGGCTTTTTAGTACTACATTGTGTTTTCCTTTAATTCAGGAAGTCTTTTAGGGCCGGCATCAATGCTATTGGCCGAAAGTACCATGATGCTTTAGCGAATTGCGCTGACAACGTCCCTAAAAGACTTCCTGAATGAAAGGAAGCATATTGTATCATGCAATTCCTATCAACTACATAAAGAAAGAAAAGAGATATAAAAAACACACATAAAATATATCTATATCTACAAAGATACACTTTCTTGCAACCCTAATATTTCTAGGTACATACATGTCTAATAAAACAACATTAGGTGACATGCCACGCGCAATTCACGCGTGAACCACGCGTAATTACACATGAACCGAAACATCCGTGGCTATGTGGGATATTGCTGCAATATCTGTTATATATGAATGTAATGGCAGTTAACGGGAGGCGCATTTTGAAATGTAAGGTTTTCAATAATGAAAATGGAAGTTTGCTCCCTCTGTTTTTATGCCTCAAAATAAAAAAAATTTAAGTTTCGCTGAAGAAATCAGATATTTTAATTTTTATTTTGAGGCATAAAAACAGAGGGAGCAAACTTCCATTTTCATTATTGAAAACCCTACATTTCTGTTATATAAATTAGTATAGTTGGCAGTCTTGTTATATAGACTTTGCGTCTCATGTGTCTGCATGTATCAGAGACACAACAATGTGATAGGACCTCAATTTCATGCTCAGGGAAGACAGAACATGCTTAGAGGCTCATCTTAGTGGTTCAAGAGGCAGCGCAGACAACCGTAGACGACGCGCAAACTATAAACGCTCGCCCGCGCGTATTCATAAACATTCCCCATGTTTTAACAGCATCAGATCAAGTGATTTCTGACTCTTAGTGCAGCGCGTATGTACGCGGGTAGAAGAATAGAATGTCGTTAACCACGGATGTTTGGGGTGTTCCGTAATTACGCGTGAATCACGCGAGCCATGTCACCTAGTGTGGTCAGTTGATATATTTATCCCGTTATTCCGCTTTGAAGCTACTTCCAACCGGAGGTGTCTACCGCGTACACGAAAAAATGGTGTCACATCTATTTTGGCCATGACTAAAAGTGCTTGAGCGCGATAAATTTTCTATCTTGGTGGCAAATGTTTGCGACAGATCTCCAACGAGCACTGTTTTCAATTCAACACATACATTAATCAATTCGCTATTAAGAAGAGTCTATGCTATTCAATTAATTTGGTTGCTCTAGGCCTACCTATTAGCCTTTTGCTGGATGAATTATTTTAAAATTAAAGTTTTTTGCTGAAGATGAAAAAACAATTCAATCTCTTGACAGCGTTGTACTTTTTACTTAGTCCAACTGATTCCCAATTTTGATTGGATTACTTCATTTTCATTGCTATGGAATATAATTATTTAGTTATTCACTAATGAATTATTCAAAGTTGTTATTCATAATTCAATGAAATCAAGAACACATTGCCAATGTACTGTATTTGTTACAGTCACACAGATCACTGAAGGATCAATCATATTCAAATATGAGATGACTTCTTCACGACGAGAGTATGCTGTACATCGAAAGAGCTGATTCAATAAGATGTCCATTTGCTGTTGCTAAAAATAAAGTATTGACAATGTTCAACTTGCCTCAGTTCCTTCGAATATCAGGTGACCTGCTCCTCACACAAATACATGTAGCCTGTACCGGGCGGGGATAATGCAATTTCTGAATAATTGATTGTTCAAAGAAACAATGCCAAATCAAATCTGCAAACTGCAGAACAATGCGGTGCTCTTCAGTGAATTTCTTAACAAGAATATAATCACTCGGAAAACAGAAAAAGCAATATCTCCCTCTTTTGCGACGATTATTTATTTAGTACAAAGGCATTACCCGACTGCTAGAATTACCTGTCGACCAGGCAAGAAGATAAGTACTACAGCGAAAAATAAAATAGAGAATAAAAATAAATGTTCCTGTGAGAGCTGTAAATCCATTGGCCCTAAATATAGTTGCAATGACAAATACATAGTTTATGAATTTAGTTGCAACTTCTGTAATATGAAATACATCGGAGAAAGTTGTCGCCCTTTCAGGCTTAGATATAGAGAGCACGCTAATAGCATTAAGAGCAAAAACTGTACAAGTGCACTTAGTGAGCACCACTTAAAACAGCATGCCGATAAAGTGATGAAAAGCACCATGCATTGCTTTCAGCAATTCATGCACCATGTTCGCAGCGGGAACGCATCGTCGCCGATGATGTAGTAAGGCATTGGTTCCGTATCTCCAGACAGCGGTTCAGGGTCAGGGAGGTTTAGAGTTCCTTCTCTCAAACATTCTCGAAGCTCAGATCGCATAAAAATGCCGGCATCATTGTTACTTCCGCTCGTGCCAATGTGCGTCCACAGAAACTTGTAGTCCGTGTCAACTAGCGCCATCAGAATGATCGAAAAGAAGTGCTTGTAGTTGTAGAATTCTGACCCGCCATGAGGAGGGTTTCGTATTCTGATGTGCTTGCCATCGATTGCTCCAACCGTATAAGGAAACTGCCAACGTTCCATGTATACATCAGCGACTGCTTGCCACTCGGCCTGGGTTGTTGGCGGGCTCATGACTTCTTCTGCGAACACGTCGATGATGGCTTGGCAGACTCTGGTACAATGCCGGAAATGGTATTGTGTGGCACACGGAAGAGATACATTAATGAATGGTAGCTGCCTCCCGTTGCGAGGTACCGTAGTGTTATGGCTACCTTTAAGTCTGCCTTCAGCGCCCGTCGCCAGAGGGTGTCTTTCTTCTCGATCCTGGGAGCTAACCGCTGCGTTACTTCCTCCACCAATTCATTGGGCAATCGCATGAAATTGAAGAAGACGTTCGGGTCTTCGGCGCCAAGCTCTGGAATCAGGTGCGACATAACCCCCGACGCATCTCGACGTTGGATCCACTCTCTCACCCAGACAGAACGTCGCTTTCTCTGACGTCTTCGTTGTCGGGCTTGTTGCAGCTTTCTCTCATCCTCTTCTCTCTCCAGGGCGTCTAGATACTGGTGCAGCAATCTCTTCTGATTTGGCGTTAGCCTCTTGAGCTCGGCGTCGGTAATCTCTTCCTTGTTGTCAAGCTTGTGCAGCAGGCTCTCCATCGTGTTAGCGAATGAAGACACAAACCCCCTCTCCCCTTCTTATATAATCCCACTTGAAAGGTACTACCACATCGTGCTTTATTGAAATTTATCGGGGCTCAGTGGGGCTATTCGGGGTTCATCGGGTTATTATCGGGGCTACTTGTCATAAATCGTATCATATCGCCGCAAAATTCGGGGTTTGTCGGGTGAACATCGGGGTTACATCGCATTAGGTCGTGGCTGACATCGGGCTTGTCGGGGATGCAGATATCCCCGATCCTACCCCGAAAAGCCCCGTTCTTAACCCCGATGATTTCCTATCTGAGCCCCGATGATTCCCGAATAGCCCCGATGAGGTGTTACTCGCCATGACCTCCGGTGCCTCCTTATCGTGGTCCATCCCCGACAGTGTGACTATAGCCTTAGTGATTAAAATTCCTAGAGTGATCTTTTCAACCGCAACAAGATCGTGTTTGAATATCACTGCTGCTGAAATTCGCGTTGCATTGTGTAGGACGTCAAACAGTGTAAGCCACAAGGACATCATTGGTTTTTATCTACAGACTATAGAGTCTTTATTCTTAACTTTCAAAATTAATCCACTCTGATGTCATACTGAAAATCGGAAGATGATGTCGATTAAAATGAGCCCCATTTCATGTATTTAACTTTCCAACAATTGTTCATAAAAATGTAATCATAGCTTTGATGTTTTATATTCTCTAAATGATAAGTGTCAACAGGTTGGAATGAAAGAAACTGCTTTGATCTCCGACATTCACACTTGCATTGTTGACACGCGCACATAGTTATATTAACATATAGTTATATAATTATAGTCAGATCAGATTTCTATGACTCGATTTTCGGTCTTGGAAAGAAGCCGGTAAATGCAGCGCAGCTGTGCATGAATCGGCACGTCAATCAATCGACTGATTGTCTGGCAGTGAAACGAAAAGATCGCCTTTCACAAAATACGTTTCTCCGCTGTGCCGCTATTTCGGCACGAAATGTAAGGACAATGCGGTATGGTCACTGGTTCACGCTGATTATGATTCTGACATCAGAATTTTCATTTGGAAAAAATTATGTTCGACGATCTTTTTATCGTTCAAGAAAATCGCTCTGGAAGCGATCTCGACGATACGATTTTATCGTTGAACGATTTATCGTTGAGAAAATCGGGCCAATTTGAGCAGCCGCTATGCTGCACATGCAGAGCGATTATATTTCAATTTATCGTTATAGCTATGGTCATCGTTATCGTGCTAGTGTGTGAACGCGCCTTCACCGTCCTCATAGCGTAAACCATTGATAATGATTATTCGATTTCTATGGCTCAAACTAACAATGCACTGTCAGCGACCCCGGCAAGGGTGCTGCAGCCACAGAATTAGATTGTTTAATCGTATCACTTTGCTAGAAGTACAAACTGATTCAAACAGATGGCACATGCAGGAACTTATTAAGTGGGCAAAAAGAAATTTTAATACCTTGCAGAAATAGGAAAAATAGTCGTGCGTCGCTTGAGGATTGCTCTGAATTCCTTTAAAATGCTCCGATCGCCACGATTCCTTCTGATTCGAAGAATTCAGATCATTGCGCAAAAGTTTTCTCGATCATGTTGGGCGCTCTGATCATTATTTAAAAAGTTGGCAGGCGCACGAAAAAGCGTTCACAAACTTCTCTGTACAACTTGACATCGACTGTGTCTATTTGCTGTGTGATCCGGTTGATAACAGTCACTGAAACTTCAGACAATTTTGCGTGTTTTGTTTAATGTTGAACTGGCTGCTCATTGTTCGATTGCTATGGTATTATGTCAACAGATTGTGCCATTTCATTAACGCTACATGTTCCACTGCTTCCCTTCTAGTCAAACAGAAGAAGAGAGGACCTGTCTAATTCTGTGGTTGCAGATGTTGTATGTGTGCCCTCTTCATGAATTTCCGAAAATGTTATTTAATCAACCTTTCGTCGAAGCGTGTTGTGGTCATCACCGAAGCTATAGTCATTAAGGTGTACAAAAAAAATGCATTAGGAAATTTTGAAGATAGATACAATACTTTTTGTGTGAGCTGATAACAAAATTATCAGCAAACAAAATTGCAGAATCATTTGACATAGCGAGCAAATTATCTTGTCTTGTTGAAAAACCTGCTTCTTACATTCGTTACAAGTGATGCGCACGCCCTGTCTGAATCAACTTATTATCGAAGAAAATTGCCCAAAGCT
Source organism: Prostheceraeus crozeri (assembly GCA_907163375.1). Classification (NCBI taxonomy): domain Eukaryota; kingdom Metazoa; phylum Platyhelminthes; order Polycladida; family Euryleptidae; genus Prostheceraeus; species Prostheceraeus crozeri. Next base: position 23,122 of record CAJQUW010008542.1, on the reverse strand, counting down.
GAAACCTATTTTTTTTGAGTTGTTATAGCTGACTGATAAAAAGTAAACAAAAACGAAAATAATAGTCGGTGTAGTTTTTGAAAAAAACGCGATTTTTAAAAGTTTGAATTTTTTTGAATTTGAATTTTTTTTCTAAGAAAGAAAGAAAATTGCCCAAGCCTAGAACCTAATTTTTCTGAGTTGGTATATCAAACTAATACAAAGGAAACAAAAATGAAAAAATCGTCAGTGTAGTTTTTGAGATACACGTACATGTTACTTTTTTAAATTTGAATTTTTTTCGAATTCCGAATTTCAGTTTTGCCTTGGAAAGAAAGGTACGAGGAACGCCCCAAATTATTTTGTGATCCTCTTTTTACCTGCATAGTTGAAAAGAAGCCAGTTAAACAGTAGAATAATCGACTTATGGATAATGAAAATGATCTTTCTAATCATTCATATTACATGTAGGCCTATCAGTGCGACTTCGGGGCTATACAAAATAGTATGTTTCTAATCATAAGACACTTTGGTTGCTCTACAGTTCAATAAGTGCCGGAATATACACCTGACTTTCGCCCTGCCCATGATAAATGTCGATGTCACCTCGGCCTAGGTATGTAGTACATGTACAGTACATAGTATTGATTTGTCATCTTTGTCTTTATTTCATTGTAACAAGCAGACTGAAGTGACTATTACAAGCAGACTGAAGTGGCCGGCCTCGAAGCGAGTAAGTACTTGACAATGACTAATTATGCAACGCAACGGCAGATCGCATACTGACTCTTCATTCGCGATCGATTAGTCAGCACACCGCAGATGCTATTGTGATTGGCTTCCGCTGTGGAGGGCTGTCGGGAGCGCACATACATGGTACAGCACTGTCTTTATAAACACGAGTGGAAACGCCAGTCAATTATCACTGCAAATCATGCCGTCGCATGAAGACTGCCGACGTCGTGTGTGCCTCCTCTGATTCAAGAAATCCAAAGACATGCGAGAAATATCCGACGATTATTGGCGACTGATAGAAGCATATGTCATACAAGGACTTGATCCTTTCGACCATCGTCTCCCGGCTGCGTTATGCAGCCGCTGTAGTCGCGTGCTTAGAGAATACAGCAATGGTGTTTTCAGCAGACATATTGCAGTGTTTGATCATTCTTCAATTACACAGGGTCGTGAAATGCGAAGCCCAACCAGCAAGTCCAACTGTTCATGCACAGTTTGTGAAATCGCGGTCTCCATGCCGAGGAATATTGCTGCGAAAGTCGACTGTACAAGCTTGTCATGTGGATCTGATGGTGTAGGTCGTCCCCCAAAGACATCCGTCAAGACTCCCACTGTCATGAAAGTGTGCTCCCTTTGACTAAGCGCCATATCAAAAGGCAAATCGCACGTTTGCAACAAATCCACTCGGCTCGAAAACGTGCAACAGTATTTGAATAATGGCTCTCCAAATTTCAAGGAAAGGGTCGCATCCGTCGTCATAAATGAAAAGCGTGACTCGACGTGTGATTCCAATCCACCAAATTCACCTATTCTGTTATCTAATGCACGAGGGCGCCCTACGGTTGTGCACAGTCCAGTGTCACCATCTTCAGCATTTTCAACGATGACTCTTTCATCCAGTGACATGTCCGCGATTCAAAACGATTTGGAGCTTTCGAATACGCGAACCCTGAAGCTTGCAGGCCATCTCAGATCAGCATCATGCCCAAGAAAATGCGTTCAGCCAAATCTAAAGATGGAGCTGCAGATTATAAATCACAAGTTGAATAATCTTTTTTCTGTCGAATCTGCCGACTTTGTTGTACAGGAAGATGGTAACGTCGTGAAAAAGACATTTGTATTTTGCAATGACTTGAATCTGTTATTGGAAACAGCACAGCAATCTCGGGAGAGGACTTATTACAGTGTAAAGATCGGAATAAACGGAGGCAGTGGCTCACTGAAATTTTGTGCAACACTGCACAACTCATCCGGAATTGAAAGTGGAAATCAACAGCGTCATCGATATGTTGATGGTATTCAAACTGATCGAAGTGATGGCAGTGTCAAAAAAACTGTTTCTGATCGCCATAGCTTTTGGCGCGCCTGAAACTACCGGAATCTGCTGTATATTTGGACTCGTCTAAGACTCGACGAAATAAGATTGCCTTTCACCTTAGCCATGGACCTGAAGTTGGCCAATCTTGTTCTTGGATTAATGGCGCACGGGTCAAATCATCCCTGCACCTGGTGCCAAGTGTCGAAAGACAACTTGTTGTCCGGTCGTCGGGGAGAATCCAGAACGTTTGGAAGCCTACGAAAATCATTTTGGGAATGGAATCGAGCAGGTGCGAAGTTGTCTGATGCGAAGCATTTTGGAAATGTGATCCACCTTCCTTTACCCAAGAATGCTGACAGCTCATTAATGATCAACACGATACCGCCACCCGAATTACACCTATTGATTGGCCCAGTGACCACAATATTCGTCGCATTGAAAAATGAATGGCCTCAGGCGGAAGAATGGACCGACAGAAGCAATGTTGAAAGACAATCATGCCATGGCGGAGTATTCAACGGCAATGGCTGCATGCGGCTGTTGAAGAAATTGGACATTCTTGAGGATATGAAATGTCCTTCAAAATTTTTAAGGGCATTCAGGTCATTGGTGGAAAGCTGCTATGGACAAGATCTTGGCCATGATTTCAAAAAGTCAATCGATGACTTTTCTGTGGCCTTCAAGAAGAGTGGAATCCGGATTACCCCGAAAATTCATGCAGTGATTTTTCACGTCTATGAATTCTGTGATTCACGAAAACAAGGACTCGGTATATAGTCCGAGCAAGCGTCGATGGCTGTACATGCCGATTTCGACAAAATCTGGCAACGTTATAAGGTGGGCGACAACAACAGCCGTTACGGAGATCATCTGCTGTCTGCAGTCAGGGACTATTGTAGCAAACATGTGTGATTCCACAGTTCAGTGTGTCTATCGAACGATATCTTCTGTTTTGTTTCAACTAGATATTTTGTATAAAGATACATTAGTATTTAGTATAATTTGTTAAACATTGAACTTTGTTTTTAGGCTTCAAACAATGAAAATTTGAAATACACACACATTCGGAATTCGAAAAAATTCAAATTTCAAAAAGTAACATGTACATGTATCTCGAAAAATTCCCCGGCGATTTTTTTTATTTTTGTTTCCTTTGTATCATTATGGCATACCAACTCAGAAAAATCAGGTTCAATGCTTGGGCAATTTTTTCCTTTCTTAGAAAAAAATTCAAATTCAAAAAAAATTCAAATTTTCAAAAAATGCGTTTTTTTCAAAAACCACATCGACGATTTTTTCATTTTTGTTTCCTTTATATCAGTTTGATATACCAAATCAGAAAAATTAGGTTCTAGGCTTGGGCAATTTTCTTTCTTTCGTAGAAAAGAAATCAAATTCAAAAAAATTCAAACTTTTAAAAATCGCGTTTTTTCAAAAACTACACCGACTATTATTTTCGCTTTTGTTTACTTTTTATCAGTCAGCTATAACAACTCAAAGAAAATAGGTTTCAGCTTTGGGCAATTTTCTTCGATAATAAGTTGATTCAGACAGGGCGTGCGCATCACTTGTAACGAATGTAAGAAGCAGGTTGTTCAACAAGACAAGATAATTTGCTCGCTATGTCAAATGATTCTACAATTTTGTTTGCTGATAATTTTGTTATCAGCTCACACAAAAAGTATTGTATCTATCTTCAAAATTTCCTAATGCATTTTTTTTGTACACCTTAATGACTATAGCTTCGGTGATGACCACAACACGCTTCGACGAAAGGTTGATTAAATAACATTTTCGGAAATTCATGAAGAGGGCACACATGCAACATCTGCAACCACAGAATTAGACAGGTCGTCTCTTCTTCTGTTTGACTAGAAGGGAAGCAGTGGAACATGTAGCGTTAATGAAATGGCACAATCTGTTGACATAATACCATAGCAATCGAACAATGAGCAGCCAGTTCAACATTAAACAAAACACGCCAAATTGTGTGAAGTTTCAGTGACTGTTATCAACCGGATCACACAGCAAATAGACACAGTCGATGTCAAGTTGTACAGAGAAGTTTGTGAACGCTTTTTCGTGCGCCTGCCAACTTTTTAAATAATGATCAGAGCGCCCAACATGATCGAGAAAACTTTTGCGCAATGATCTGAATTCTTCGAATCAGAAGGAATCGTGGCGATCGGAGCATTTTAAAGGAATTCAGAGCAATCCTCAAGCGACGCACGACTATTTTTCCTATTTCTGCAAGGTATTAAAATTTCTTTTTGCCCACTTAATAAGTTCCTGCATGTGCCATCTGTTTGAATCAGTTTGTACTTCTAGCAAAGTGATACGATTAAACAATCTAATTCTGTGGCTGCAGCACCCTTGCCGGGGTCGCTGACAGTGCATTGTTAGTTTGAGCCATAGAAATCGAATAATCATTATCAATGGTTTACGCTATGAGGACGCTGAAGGCGCGTTCACACACTAGCACGATAACGATGACCATAGCTATAACGATAAATTGAAATATAATCGCTCTGCATGTGCAGCATAGCGGCTGCTCAAATTGGCCCGATTTTCTCAACGATAAATCGTTCAACGATAAAATCGTATCGTCAAGATCACTACCAGAACGATTTTTGTCGGGCGCGTTCATCGTTGAACGATTGATCGTTGAGAAAATCGGGCGTTTGCTGATAACAAAATTATCAGCAAACAAAATCGTAGAATCATTGATATGTAGCGAGCAAATTATCTTGTCTTGTTGAACAACCTGCTTCTTACAATCGTGACAAGTGATGCGCTGACGTGATGTTGCAAATTAGTTGCGAATGTTTTCGGAATGTGTTTGACAAGACACAATGAATATTCCAAGCTTTTGATTAACTAAGTCCATCATTATAAAATCCACATGATTTTGCATGCATGGGCCTAGGCTACTCTAGTGGGTTAATTTTTTGAAAGCTAATTTTGTAAATTTCCAAAAATTTCAATTTTTTTCGTAAAAATGTATTCTGCTGTGTTATTGTTTTCTTCCAACCGAATAGTATTTTCCTGTACTGATGATTAGAAGTGCCTAGGTATGTGGTCTATGGGAACCGTCTCATGTCATGATGTACTGAGACTTGAATTGTTTTGCACATTTTTCTATGCATGCATACACGCAAGCAATATCTAAGAATTGCAAACTTCTTAATTGCTGTTGTTTTTCCTGATCCACTACAATGCATTCAATACCTCTGTAATTGTTTAAGAGTTGCAATTGTTTTAGAACTAGCTCCATAGTTAAAATAGTTTGAACGCTTGGTATATCGGCATACTGGAAAGCAATACAGTAGGTCTCTTGTATTATCCACTGGATAACTGCATGCCATTTTCAAGGAAAGGGAAATGGTGTCGCTAAACAAAAGGATGCGACTTTTATTTGTATTGCCGTAAAAGGGTGTCACATACATTTATATGTGGTGCAGTAAATTTAAAGAATTTAGCTTGTTATTAATGGGCTATGCTTATGCTAGAATTGTTAACAAAGTGATTTCTACTCATTTGATTTACGCACCTGTACTCATGCATGTCGGTAATAGCTGTTATCCGATGAGCATGGAATAATTACAATCGACAGTTACTGGTCTTTGGATGGGCCTATACAAAACCTAAGTTAGACTTATTAAAACGTGAAGCATTGGGCATCGGGGTGAAAGGATGGAATATAATACCCCAACAGTGCCCTCCTTTAGATCGATGCAACACCCGCTCTAAAGTCGTGCCGGCGTCCCTGTGCACTGCCTTACCAGTCACTCCATGATAGAGTTCTTCTTAAAGGCAAATCTCACATTTGGAAACAATTCCATCTGTATCTCCCTTGAGTTCATATAATATAATCGAAGGTGTATACACATTGGGGATTTAATAAATCCGCAGTTACCACCAGGGTTGGAACCAGCCGGGTTTTTAGCGGCCGGGGCCGGGCCGACGCTCAGAGAAGCCGGCCGGTCCGGGGCCGGCGTATCTAAAACTGGCTGGTCCGAGGCCGGCCTATTTAAAATTCTGATGCTTTCATGGCCATTGGAGATCATGAGCGTGTAGATGCGTATTACTACGTGTACGTTCCAAAGTAACCGAATGACATTTTTGATAAGATGAATGTAACTCCGATATGTGAGACTTGATAAAGGACTAGCATAATAATTTAGACTATCACAGGACTTGACGTTTCTCAATAGCATCAAGGATTTAATTGTCTTGTGTCATGTTGACCCTGCTCGCAATTATTCACTCTCAGGAAAGTTTAGAGGATGCCATTTCTTGCTGTTTACTTGGTCACAAACTCTAGTTCCGAGGCGACCGACATTTGTTGCTACGATATTGGGCAACATGAGGACGCGGGGCGATCTGCATACAGCCTCAGTAGCAACGAAGGAAGGATTGGCAAGCGAGGGACAATCATCAAATGTGAATTGAGTTGTCACGATGAATGCTTTCTAAAGAAATTGCGCAACGGCGGGGTAAATCTGAGTCGAAGGATGCCGTGATAAATGTGACAAATATCTACCTAATTTAACATTTGTTTTTTGTGATAATGGACCAATATTTGGTGCTGTCTGTGTGATTCGAAGGAGTAGGAAAGAGAAGTGATGTAACGAATACCTTGCCGAGGGAAAATAGATGCAAGGAAAGAAGTTTGATAGTAAATTATATAGTAAATATATATTTGCAGGCTCCTACAATGCTGTAGCAGTGATGCAGTTGGTGATGTCGGCAGTTGACAAAAAGGCCTGGAAAAGCACCGGCCGGCCGGTTTTCAAAATTTGCGGCCGGGGCCGGGCCGGCGGCCGGCGTGACTAAAACCGGCCGGCCGGTTCCAACCCTGGTTACCACTATACCTGCTTTTCTATGAATTCTGCTTTTTGCACTCAAAATTGCACTCACAATGTAAATAGAATAATTTAATATTGAGTTGCATCCTCGGTTGAAAAATGGAAGCAGACCAGAATAGATGTCATTTCATCCAATATCAGGAATCATCAGCAGGCTTAGTTCACATCCCTCAACATCGACACAACTCCCTATTTGAAGTTGAAGCCATGCCTGGTGTAAATTTCAGATTTGCAATTAGTAATTTAGTGAACTTTCGACGCGAATTCATTAAACATCACTTTAAACACACTGTCGATGTTGAGAGCTGTGAACTAGGCCTGATGATGATTAAAACTTGCTGTCGCGTACTGTATCATCAACTTATTTTGCAGTTATAGAATAGTCTGAACCATCAGAAAATGTAAAGTATCAAATCTTCCTAATTCTTGTTTTTGAGAAAATTCAAATTTTCAAAATGGCGGCATTTTCAGATTTTTAAGGTCATTTTTCTCAGAAACTATTCGAATTATCGAGATGTTTTAAATTATGAACCAATTTGAAGGTGGGTATAAAGTATCTACTAAACCAGGTCTCAACTCTCTATTGTGTCATTGCATCAGCTGAAGATGCCAGTTTAATAGTTTATAGGTTTAATGTTTATAATTATCAAGTAATAATAAGTACTCGCACTATGCTGAATCTCTTTACAATCATTTACACACTTCACAGTTGCTATGTTGTACATGCACGTTGCTCATGCACTTGCCTCATGACATTTATGTATTCTAGTGTGGTGCGTACTCTATCTAGTTCATGGTGCTTCAACAGAATTAGACAGGTCGTCTCTTCTTCTGTTTGACTAGAAGGGAAGCAGTGGAACATGTAGCGTTAATGAAATGGCACAATCTGTTGACATAATACCATAGCAATCGAACAATGAGCAGCCAGTTCAACATTAAACAAAACACGCCAAATTGTGTGAATTTTCAGTGACTGTTATCAACCGGATCAGACAGCAAAGAGACACAGTCCATGTCAAGTTCTACACAGAAGTTTGTGAACGTTTTTCCATGCGCCTGCCAACTTTTTTAATAATGATCACAGGGCCCAACATGATCGAGAAAACTTTTGCGCAATGATCTGAATTCTTCGAATCTGAAGGAGTCGTGGCGATCGGAGCATTTTCAAGGAATTCAGAGCAATCCGCAAGCGACGCACGACTATTTTTCCTATCTCTGTAAGGTATTAAAAATTTCATTTTGCTCACTTATTAAGTTACTGCATGTGCCATCTGTTTGAATCAGTTTGCACTTCTAGCAAAGGGATACAGTTAAACAATCTAATTCTGTGGCCCTTTCTCTTCCATGTTTCCTCTCCTTCATTACATACCGATATTGATTTCAATTGGAGTTATAGTGTCAACATCTGACCAGGTGCAGTTCGATTGACTGAAGTGAATGGGTCTCATTTATCGTAATGATTGCGATTGGATGAACAGCTGTACAAACAATAGAACAATGCATGCAGCACAGTGACTTGTATTCGTAAAATCAACGAGTAAATGAGACACTGCAACACGTGCTAGCTGACTTATCATTTCCGTATTTTCTTGACATCGCTGTGCTCGCTACCCATACAAGTTTACTGACACATGGTGACTGCTTCTATTACAAAGTTTGAAAATGGACATGAGAGAGCAAGGAAGAGGGTATTCGTGGTCTGCTATCGAAAGGGAACCGAGCACTATCAGATTTAGATGAGGAATCTTTAAGAAAGTATGCAATCATTGGGTACGAGAGAACGAACTCAAATTTGCCATGGGCCTTCTGTAACGGTTGTTTTCTTTTGTTGTCGAAGAAAAGGAATGATGAAATAGTTCAACTTCCTGTCGCTGAAGATTATAATTCTCAGCGTCCTGTCAGTCTGCGGTCACTAGCGTGTGTGTCTAATTATTCGAAAAAACAGCCGGGATTCGAGCGCGCGCTGCAAAACTGCTATTTCTGAGGTTGAGAGTCTGATTTTGAGACGGAAAGCTGTGCACAGTCACCACGAGAAGTTATCAAAGTTAAATGAAATTTAGTGAATGATGACACTTCATTTTTATGAAAGTTGATAAGTGATATTTGAGGATGCGTCGAAGGCCTTGCAGGTACGGAGAAGACGCGAGTTCTCAGCCGTGTCTATTTTACACAGCAACAAATTGGCAGACTGTGCACTCTAGCTGTCGTGAGCCTTACTTATTGCATTCCTAATAAAATGGTACATTCAAACACCAGGAGTATATATTTATTGTTTCATCTTATGTTTGTATTATACTTATACCCAGAAACCTATAAAATCGGAAGCCAACACATTCAATGATATTTTACAATATAGACATTATGTGTACATTTTATGTCCGTGAATGATATCAGTTACAAACCTCCACCAATAAAGTGACGCAAATGCTCCCAGATTTGTGAGCAATTAAGGTAACCTATATTTACGAGTACAATTTTATCCCCGCACCGATATTTAACAGAACTGCGTTATCTACTAATTACAAATTTACTTTATAAAACGGTACCGTTACATCTATTTGCTGAATTAAATGCCTTCTCCATCTGTATCAGTCTTTTAACATCCTTTTCTTTAAGTGACAAAGAGATCTTCTGTCCCAAAAAGCATTTATGTTTGCTACTGACGGCTTTGAGTCTGTGTGTAATTTATTGCAAAGTTTGTACATCAAATTATCAAAATTAAAAGACTCAATCTTGAACCTCTTCTTCCATTCAAAAAATGCGGAGTACTCCGTTTCATTTGCAGCAACACGTTTTAAATACCTTGCAAGACTGGAAACACTCTTGAAATCATCCACATGCACAAATGAATGAGGAGGAGCGGCAGAATAATAATCAGATTGATTATATCCACCAAGAGCTACAGGAACAGCATGTCCTTGTAATGCATTCATCCACAATTTTTCTGTTATCCATTGCTTACAATGAGCATTCTCAAAAGCCAGAAAGTATCGATATTTTTTGCTCATTTGAATAATGATTTCGGCGTTGTGTCTCCAGGAGCGTCTATCTTTTTCAGGCATGGTCAGTTCACCACATTTTCCATAGACATCAATTTCTACATGACGGCGCAAGGCTTGGATAAAATCTAAACGATACTTGGCACTTGGTATACAACTACTAATAACCGCGAATGCAAAGCGTTTCTTTTCTGCAGGATTGTAAAACTCCTTGGCATTAACATTCCGTTTTTCCTCTTCACTCAAGGGAACATGGCCACTGCCAAAAGGAACCCACACATCAGATTGCTTCATGTAGGTTGCAGTCCAATTGAATTTCTTTTCCCAATATTTATTGAGGTAGACCATGGCATGTATCGGATTTTCCCATGAGAAAAATACCCAACGATGAGAAGGTTTGCGGATCTTTTGCAAGTTTTCATGGTCAGACATCCAATATTCCAAGGCATGAAACACAAATGCGTCAGCTTTTTTCATATTCCAAGTCCATAAACATCGATATCCTTTCTTGGTTACCACCACTTTATTCGCTGCCCATGTAGGAAGATCATCTTCCCAGTTCTTGCGACGAGTGCCGAAAAATGTTGAGGCAGTATAGATTCTCTTGATTGTGTAATTCCCTGTTTCTGCGCTTTCTTCATAAGGTTCAATCGATTCCATGAGCGGGTCTCTAATCACATTCTCAGACGCAATCTTGAGTTGGTATAAAATTAAGGTTGTTATCGTAATTACAAGGAGCAGAACAAATAAAGCGAACTTTTTCCAATTCGGAAGCATAGCGACTAACCTCTTCAAATCTGTTAGCCTTTGAAGCAATTACAAATGCACACAATAATTGCTCTCAACCACAGCTTTTTGTCAAGACGGGCAGCTAGCCAATCACGGGGAAGGTTAACACGAGCTGACCGAATGATACGGTTCATCGAGTTACCATTGGAACTCCGGATGTTTATTCAACAGGATCAGCAGCTCAGAACAATGCGGACTTCATTGAATAGATTCGTCTCTTCTTCTGCTTGACTAAAGAGGAAACATTGTAACATGTAACGCTAATGAAATGCCACAATCTGCTGACACAATACCATAGCAGTCGAACAATGACTTCATTGAATTGATTTTGATTACATGTTCTCCCGAGCTAGTTTAATTCTAGCGCACACAAGTTCAAGATAAGTCAATGCAATAGCTTGTGGAACCAATGCAATGTCACAAAAGTTCATGTTAAAGCATCCAATTTTAATAGCAGCTAATTTCTATGGAAACGTTGATAAGTATTACTGATCGCACTCTGAATCTTTCAAAGGTCGGACGCAGTCGTCATTATCTTGTGGATAATCGTTCCTGTCTTACCTTACAGTGGAGCTCTCCTGAGCGTGAAGCCCCTTCTTTCCATACTTAACGTTAGTGCAACGCTTCGTTTGCACTAAGTGCAATTTCGTGGATTGGCCTTCGCGCTGGGGGATGGGTACCTTCTGATACAGCCCGCGTTGTAACCAAACTTGTACGTCTTTCTTATGTAAATTCAAATCCTTGAACGGCGACATTTTTTCCTATAAAACCGCGTGATGCCCTTTGTTCAACATTTTTACCCGTTCGTAGACTGTGACATTACATAGCTATTGATACCCACATAAGACTTCGTCTCTCTACTCACCGCATCCACGCGTTGTCTGTCGAGTTGTAGCCTTCATGCAGGTTGTTAAAAACTTTGTTCAATAAAGGATAATAATAATTACAATTATAAAATTGTTAAAATATAATTATTAAATTATCAAATTAATTGTTATAAATTTTAATAAAATTATTCAAAATTTCAGCAAGGAGGCCAGATGTCGTAGTTGTTGATAAAGTAAAGAAGATGGGATTCTTACTAGATATGGCGCTACCAGAAGACAGAAATATCAGAAGCAAAGAACAAGAGAAGATCACAAAGTATCAAGACCTGAAAATTGAAATACAGAAACTGTGGACGATTCATGTGAAAGTTGTACCAGTAGTTGTCGGAGCCTTAGGAGCCCACACAGAAAAGCTAGCCACACACCTGAAAGAAATCCCCGGTCGACACCGAGTATCTCAGTTGCTTAAGACAGTATTGATCGGAAGTGCCCACATTCTAAGGCAAACGCTTGACCTCCCTGAATCCTGGTAGGATTCCAGAGGTCAATGTGATAACTTATACCGACCGAAAAAAGTACAACATCTACGATTTGATCTACGGTCGTGTGCTAAAAAAGAATTGTATTAAAATTATATAAATTTGATATAACCTTATATTATGTCCGCTTATAGCTTGACAGCGCGGAGGAGACGAATTGCATGGTTTCAGCACGCTGTCGTACTTTGACACTTTAATCAACCATTTAGAAAAAAACAACATAAAAAGGTCCAATCTACTCATCTGGTCAACACTGTCATTCAACCGATAAAACGCTAAGTTAAGGCGCGTTCACACTAGCACGATAGCAAGAACGATAAAATTGTGACGATATTTCATTTTCGTACATCAGCATTTTATCGTCGTGCTGGAAGACGAAAAAAGAGACGCAGCTATGGTGGCGATGAGCCGATCGAATATGGAGGGCAATTTGACGCAACACTTGTTTTTGCTTAGACATGGGATATTTTTCAATTTCTTTTGTGTTCTTTCTTTGATTTTTTGGTGTCTTTTTATCGTTCAAGAAAATCGCTCTGGAAGCGATCTCGACGATACGATTTCATCGTTGAACGATTTATCGTTGAGAAAATTGGGCTAATGTGAGCAGCCGCTATGCTACACATGCAGAGCGATTATTGTTTCAATTTATCGCTATAGTTATCGTGCACGTGTGAGCGCGCCCGACAAAAATCGTTCTGGTAGTGATCTTGACGATACGATTTCATCGTTGAACGATTTATCGTTGAGAAAATCGGGCTAATGTGAGCAGGCGCTATGTCACACATGCAGAGCGATTTTATTTCAATTTATCGTAATAGCTATGATCATCGTTATCGTGCTAGTGTGTGAACGCGCCTTCAGCGTCCTCATAGCGTAAACCATTGATAATGATTATTCGATTTCTATGGCTCAAACTAACAATGCACTGTCAGCGGCCCCGGCAAGGGTGTTGCAGGCACAGAATTAGATTGTTTAATCGTATCACTTTGCTAGAAGTGCAAACTGATTCAAAGCAATGACACATGCAGGAACTTAATAAGTGGTCAAAAAGAAATTTTTAATACCTTTCAGAAATAGGAAAAATAGTCGTGCGTCAACGAGTAAATGAGACACTGCAACACGTGCGAGCTGACTTATCATTTCCGTATTTTCTTGACATCGCTGTGCTCGCTACCCATACAAGTTTACTGACACATGGTGACTGCTTCTATTACAAAGTTTGAAAATGGACATGAGAGAGCAAGGAAGAGGGTATTCGTGGTCTGCTATCGAAAGGGAACCGAGCACTATCAGATTTAGATGAGGAATCTTTAAGAAAGTATGCAATCATTGGGTACGAGAGAACGAGCTCAAATTTGCCATGGGCCTTCTGTAACGGTTGTTTTCTTTTGTTGTCGAAGAAAAGGAATGATGAAATAGTTCAACTTCCTGTCGCTGAAGATTATAATTCTCAGCGTCCTGTCAGTCTGCGGTCACTAGCGTGTGTGTCTAATTATTCGAAAAAACAGCCGGGATTCGAGCGCGCGCTGCAAAACTGCTATTTCTGAGGTTGAGAGTCTGATTTTGAGACGGAAAGCTGTGCACAGTCACCACGAGAAGTTATCAAAGTTAAATGAAATCTAGTGAATGATGACACTTCATTTTTATGAAAGTTGATAAGTGATATTTGAGGATGCGTCGAAGGCCTTGCAGGTACGGAGAAGACGCGAGTTCTCAGCCGTGTCTATTTTACACAGCAACAAATTGGCAGACTGTGCACTCTAGCTGTCGTGAGCCTTACTTATTGCATTCCTAATAAAATGGTACATTCAAACACCAGGAGTATATATTTATTGTTTCATCTTATGTTTGTACTATACTTATACCCAGAAACCTATAAAATCGGAAGCCAACACATTCAATGATATTCTACAATATAGACATTATGTGTACATTTTATGTCCGTGAATGATATCAGTTACAAACCTCCACCAATAAAGTGACGCAAATGCTCCCAGATTTGTGAGCAATTAAGGTAACCTATATTTACGAGTACAATTTTATCCCCGCACCGATATTTAACAGAACTGCGTTATCTACTAATTACAAATTTACTTTATAAAACGGTACCGTTACATCTATTTGTTGAATTGAATGCCTTCTCCATCTGTATCAGTCTTTTAACATCCTTTTGTTTAAGTGACAAAGAGATCTTCTGTCCCAAAAAGCATTTACATCTACAAATGATGGCTTTGAGTCTGTGTGTAATTTATTGCAAAGTTTGTACATCAAATTGTCAAAATTAAAAGACTCGATCTTGAACCTCTTCTTCCATTCAAAAAATGCGGAGTACTCCGTTTCATTTGCAGCAACACGTTTGAGATACCTTGCAAGACTGGAAACACTCTTGAAATCATCCACATGCACAAATGAATGAGGAGGAGCGGCAGAATAATAATCAGATTGATTATATCCACCAAGAGCTACAGGAACAGCATGTCCTTGTAATGCATTCATCCACAATTTTTCTGTTATCCATTGCTTACAATGAGCATTCTCAAAAGCCAGAAAGTATCGATATTTTTTGCTCATTTGAATAATGATTTCGGCGTTGTGTCTCCAGGAGCGTCTATCTTTTTCAGGCATGGTCAGTTCACCACATTTTCCATAGACATCAATTTCTACATGACGGCGCAAGGCTTGAATGAAATCTAAACGATACCTGGCACTTGGTATACAACTACTAATAACCGCGAAAGCAAAGCGTTTCTTTTCTGCAGGATTGTAAAACTCCTTGGCATTAACATTCCGTTTTTCCTCTTCACTCAAGGGAACATGGCCACTGCCAAAAGGAACCCACACATCAGATTGCTTCATGTAGGTTGCAGTCCAATTGAATTTCTTTTCCCAATATTTATTGAGGTAGACCATGGCATGTATCGGATTTTCCCATGAGAAAAATACCCAACGATGAGAAGGTTTGCGGATCTTTTGCAAGTATTCATGGTCAGACATCCAATATTCCAAGGCATGAAACACAAATGCGTCAGCTTTTTTCATATTCCAAGTCCATAAACATCGATATCCTTTCTTGGTTACCACCACTTTATTCGCTGCCCATGTAGGAAGATCATCTTCCCAATACTTGCGACGAGTGCCGAAAAATGTTGAGGCAGTATAGATTCTCTTGACTGCGTAATTCACTCTTCCTGCGCTTCCTTCATAAGGTTCAATCGACTTCATGAGCGGGTCTCTAATCACTTTCTTAGACGCAATCTTGAGTTGGTATAAAATTAAGGTTGTTATCGTAATTACAAGGAGCAGAACAAATAAAGCGAACTTTTTCCAATTCGGAAGCATAGCGACTGACCTCTTCAATGAAATCTGTTAGCCTTTGAAGCAATTACAAATGCACACAATAATTGCTCTCAACCACAGCTTTTTGTCAAGACGGGCAGCTAGCCAATCACGGGGAAGGTTAACACGAGCTGACTGAATGATACGGTTCATCGAGTTACCATTGGAACTCCGGATGTTTATTCAACAGGATCAGCAGCTCAGAACAATGCGGACTTCATTGAATAGCCTTACAGGATGGCCGCCAACAGGAGGTTCTTCATACTTCAGTTGATGCTAAAAACAGCTTTCGTCTCTCCTTGAAATTTATTGACCAGATTAAAATAGTTAATTAAAAGATATGTACAACCCCTACGCGTTTCGAGCGTTCGCTCTTCCTCAGGGGGTAATTCGCTAAAAACCAACTGATCTGGCCGCTCATGTGGGCTGCTTATATACGTGTAACCTGGAGGACTCGATCCCCAGCCTTAGGACCCTTAGTGTACAGCAAGCCGGGTCACATTTAGGAACTTGAGCGGGAAGAGAAACAAACGAGATGGTTACGTAAGATTCCAAACGAACGATATAAAGTGCAAATAAATAAGGAAGGACAGAATAGGACAGAACAGTAAAAGTAGCGCCATTCGGGAAACATAAATTACCATTCCAGGCGCCGGGGCATGATCAGATCCGTGGGAGACCAGACCGCGTAGAAGGGTGTTACGTAATACTGGAATTGAAAAGCGATCGTTCCCAGAACTATCAAAAGAGACCGCCGTAATTAACGAGATCGGTTTCGTGAGAAACAAAGAAGCAAGGGACTGTGTTACGTAATACTGAAATTGAAAAGCGATCGTTCCCAGAGCTATCAAAGGAGACCGCCGTAAGTGCCCCATTAAATAAATAATAGTCAGGAAAGGAATTCGAAGCGCATGGGGGCAGGCGGCAACGGATCAAAGTCTAAGAACAGTATATAAGCGAGGCTCAAAACAGCAACCTTATAACAAGAACATTCGTCGATCTATACGTGTACAGCCGCAGATCCGCTAGCCGATCAAGATATCCACGACATTATTGGACATTCGAGAGAGTGAGTATAAAGATAGTTAAAGGCAGGCGTAAGGTCCGAAGGCCCTAGACCGACCTAGAAAGACGCGCCGAGAGGCCCTGATAGTAGCTAGACGTACCGCAGAGGCTCGCAGCACTATACTCCTCCGTTCGTTACTCTTCCCACTTATACCTGTGAGGTTGACGCTATTTTTCTCTCCCTCTATTTGTATCTCTATCTTCCTCTATTTGCACGTATTGTTAATTTATGATTGATTTATGTGAATGATTGATAAAGGCAATTATATTTACGTATTGATCAGAGTTGTTCTGTATTCGGGCTCGACTGAGGATCGTTAGGATCGAGTAGAAACCAGAGTGCTAACCAAAATAAGTGATCAAGTAACCTGTAAGCGAAGAGAAACGCGCAAAACGAAAATAAAGACCTACCAAGGGGTTACACTGGAGGTCCCACAAACTGAACTAACTGAGCCCAGAATACTTACTCGATCTAAGACAAGAAAAGTGAAGACTATGACTTCCGACATAGCAGACGCCTTGAAAGCATTGACAGTGAAACTTGAGAAAATTCCGAATAATCCACCACGAATGATTCCACCGACTTCAGGTAATTTCTCTATCCCGGTTTTCTCCGGAGATCTTGACGATGCTGATATCAGCTTCACTGAATTTGTTGAGTATTTTGATTTAGTTCCTCGAGCATTAAACTGGGACGATACCCAGAAGACGAATACACTACCCGCATACTTGAAAGCCCACGCACTTGAGACTTATCGACAGCTATCGACAACCACTCAGAATAATTATCGATCACTGATTAGTGAACTTAGCCAGAAGCTGCAGCCGCCAGAGACTCAAAGGGCCGCCTGCGCAGCTCTGAATTCCAGGAAACAAGGGAGAGAGGAATCAATTTCATCTTATTCTAGTGCTATCAGACGGCTAGCCAGGCGGGCGTATCCCTCACTGGATGAAGCAACTCGCTCACTATTGACTAGAGAGGTTTTTGTTAACGGGCTCCGCCGTGATTATAAAAAAGCCGTTATACAGAAAGACCCTCCTAGTCTCGAAGAAACGATTGCTTACGCCCAAAAACTCTACTCTCAGAGAGACCTACTTTTTAGCGACGATTCGGTTGACAATAGCCGATTTGTGGCAGCCATCACCGAACAGATAGGTACCTTAACGAACGCAATTAACAACATCAATACTCGGGAGCCTATGCGGCCTCCCAGAGCGACTTACCCGGCCAAGTCCCCTCCGCCTAGACGCCAACAATGGTCTTCTTATCCGATGACCCGGAGATGGACTCAAACTGGCCAACCGATCTGCTTAAACTGTCAATGCCCTGGGCACTTTGCTAGAGAGTGCAGACGCTCACAATCGGTTCGTTTCGAAACCGAGCAGCGTTCTAACAGACGATATCCGGATAATTATTTATCGAATCAGCTAAATAGGCCTTATAGAGAGGCGAATAATCAGCAGTATCAGCCACAGATGCCTGTGGAGCGGTCAGCACCTCTTATGTCCTCATCGGCAGAGTCCCATTTACGACACCCTTCTTTTTCCCAGGATCAGTCTTCCCGAATCCCGTTAGGTCGTAACATACGGAGAAGTGCTTATTCCGAGCCAGCACGAAATGCGAGTATTAGTACTGATGTGGACCTCGAACGGCGTTTTCTAGATAG
>CAJQUW010008541.1:0-35296 GCA_907163375.1 Prostheceraeus crozeri | reverse complement strand
CTTGTTGGCCGTAATCGTATTCGTAATGAAGATAAGACAAAACGATGTCATTAGTTGCGAGGCCTTTCGCCGATTCTTTTGGGACAACACTTGTTGGGACAACACTGTTGGGACAACACAAATTGATTTTAAGAGTTTTCATTTTATCAACTCTTTGATTAAGTGAGTTTACTTCATTTATTATTCTATTCATCTTTTTCATTTGTTGAGTAATTTTAGAACTCAATTCATCAACACTTTTTTGGAATGTAGTTTGTAACTGCTTTAAATTTTTTTTAATTCTTTCAGGTAGTTTTTCTATTTCATCTTCTAATTGTTCTTTCAATAGTTGTATCTGATGTTTATTCTTAATGACTGCAGATTTTAAATTTATAGAAAGTAATATTAAAATTTTTGATTGTTCTGAAATCTTTTTAAAAAGTTTTGCTATATCTGCTTCTAGCTCTCTATCCTTTTTATCAAGTTTTAATAATTTTTCGTATAATGATTTGTCATTAAGTTTAAGCAACTTTAATTCATTCATCAGTGGAACCAAAACATCGTTTATATATTTTTCTTTTAAGTCATTGATTTGTGTATGAACATATTGTTTATTTGTTAACTCTGTATTTTGTTGCGGAAGAATAGAAAGATGCAATGGACCAGATAAAACGTCTCCAGTTTTCATGATATAATTTTCTATTTCTATTTATAATTCACGATTATTCGGGATATATGCACCTCCACCAACATTTGGTAACATCATTTTTAAAACAATAAAAAAGTAAAATTTTTTCTAATAAAAATAAAAAAGTAAAATTTTTTCTAATAAAAATAAAAAAATAAAATTTTTTCTAATAAAAATAAAAAAATGGAAAAACCAAATTTAAAAAAATTATATTCGTCCGCATCATCCTGTTCTTCTTATTCGACGAGATCAACGGGATTTGAAAATAAGTGTTTTGATAATAATAATAATAACAATCCATGTATAGATGTTAATACTTTATTTCAATTACAAGCCGAAATATTTAGAGAACAGACTAAAGGTTTACCTTCTATAGAAACTAGTTATTGTATATTTCCAGGTGATCCATTTATTAAATTTATGGAGATTGTAAGTAAATATAATGATGTTGCATATGTAGAATTAAATAAAGAAAACATGGTTATAATAGGACATAATAATGTTTACGGATTTATTAGAGCAGTTTTGCCAATTAGTAATACTGATTGGATAGAAAATAAAATTATTAATTATATCAATATTAAAGAATTAGTTAAAAAATTAAAATCTTTTTCGAAAGAAAAAATTAGATTATTTGTTGACGATCAAAATCAATATAACATTCACATAGAGAGTAAAAAACATAATGAAGAATTATTATGTCAAGTATATTATAGAGATACAATTTATAAACAAGAAACATTAGAAATGCCGCAAAGATATGATGATGATACATATATAGGATTGTATTCCAATTTAAATATTAATTTATTAAAATCTTACATAAATGGTTTAGCTCAACAAGAAAAAATTTATATGTGGACAACACCTTATACTATTAACAATGTCCATAATTATAATCATAATAATTTTAAAAATAATAATAAACGAACTGAAGGTTCTAGGGCTTTGCCCGATCTTAAACAATCTTATGATAATAATGATGATGATAATATAGATGATGATTCTGTAACATCTGAAAATGGTGTAAATGGTAAAATAGATTATAAAAATATTAGTAATTATAAAAATTTATCTAAATTTCATTTTCTTACAATTGAAAATAATAATGATGGTATAGTTGAAGATACTGTTAGACAACTATGTGTCGGGTCTACCAATTTAAATTAGGATTTACATCTAATCAATTTAAAATTTTATCATCTTTAATAAAAACTAAAAGTGATTCGGATTATGGTGGTGTTATTAAATTTTCCAAAAGAGATCAAAGACCAATATTTTTCTCTATTATATTATTATCAGATAAAAAATGTAATTTAGAGTTAGATATTCCAATAAGAGAATGGTATCCTATCAGGGAATGGCATCCTATACCAAAAAGTGTAATTTATGATGATGATGAAGAATCAATTTATGATGATGATGAATCAATTGATGATGATGATGAAGAATCAATAGTTAGTGAAAATAAATTTAAATTATCTTTTGATAAAACATTATATGATGAAACTTAATATGATAAAACTTAATAGAAAATACCAAAATATTCGATAAATATATTTTCATATGTAATAAAATTTTTAGATGTAATAAGTTTTTAGATGTAATAAATTTTTTAGATGTTATAAAATTTTTAGATGTAATAAAAAAATTATTATTCCCACGTGTCATCATCATCACTTAAATTACTCTCACAGAGGATTGTTTGAAATATTTCAGCTTGAATATCTTCTCCGTTATAAGGTAACATAATTTCATTTTCATCAGGTGCTTGACGTTTAAGAATATTTATTTGACCAGAAAATTTTTTTTCTTCAGTATTATTATTTTTATCAGGAATACTAATTCCAGTTTCTAAAGATCTTTTCCATGGTTTATTAACTGTAGTCGATAATGTTTTCCCCGAATATAATTTTAGAAAATCTTCTACTTTTACTTTATCTTGTGAATATCCTTTGAATGTTTTCTTTTCATTAAGTCTCCCTTGCTCATCTACAGTAATACAGTATTTTACTTTAGGTGCAATAAACATTGCAAAAATAATTCCACCATTTCCATAATCATTTTTCCCTTGACACAATTCTCCTCCAACATATCCAGCAGCGTCTAATTTATTAAAGAGCTCATTGGAAATATATATTGAATCAGTATCTGTATAATGAATGTATTTATCTTTGAAACCATTAATTTCTAAAATAAAGTTATTCATGATTCTTCTAGAGTGAGAAAGAATGAAAGAACATAAGTGTGATGGCATGAATGACGTCTTCCCATCTTTTACAATATTAGTTTTGAGAAAATCATCATCTTCCATTTCTACTTTCGCTAAATATTGTTCATCATTTAATTTTTCATAATCTTTTACTTCTTGAGTGAAATTTTTTCTCAATGTATTCTCATTCCATAAATGATATTTAGTGGTTATATCTTTTTGCACAGTTTTGCCATATAGCGAATTCATCAATAATTTAATTAACTCATCACCTACAGTATTTCCTTCTGTTTTATATCTTTTTCTCAAATTAAAAAGTTTTTCAATATAATTTCGAAATGGTGAAACTTGATAATTTTTTTCATAAATTATACCATCAGTAATATGTAAGATTTTTCCCCCACATCTGACAATTTCTTGTATGTCTATAGAAGTTAATACATCATAACATATACCATTTCTAAACCTGATTACTTTTACATGAGAATTATTATTTTGATTTTTAACTTTATCTTTTATAGGAACTGGTTGGAAAAACATATCATTCGGATATTGAAACACAACAGAGAATATTCCAGTTTTAGGTCTAAATGTTTGTGTATTAAATTTATATACTATTTCCCGCTCTTCTTCTTGACGAAATTTTCTAGCTGATTCAGCTTCAGGGTATTCTGAATTTTCATCATACATAGCTGATGGATATAAAGATGTTGCATCAAAAGCCATTAGAAATTCATTTTTTTGTTCAAGTAGTTGATTTGAAATTTTCTTACAAATTTCAGTTTTATCTCCTAAATCTCGATACTGTTTCATTAAATCTATTAAATTACTTCCAGGGGACAAAGCCCCACCAGCGTAGCGACCAAGGGACAAAGTCCCCCCAGCGCAGCGACCAGGTAAATACTGTTTTAATATTGGTAACAAGATGCTACAAAATGGCGATATGTATTTTCTTATATTTGCTGAAACTCTTCCACCTTTAACAGATTTTCTAATATAATTTCTAGCCCATAAATCTATATGAGAATGAATATTTATATTGTCATTTTGTACGCTTTTCATCCAACCGTTAAATGTTAAAGCAGAGGATGTTAAATTAGTAGTTATATCTTCACCAACTAAATCTCGCATAACATTATTATATTTGTAGATACAAAAAGCTAAAGAAAGAATATCGTTAACTAAATATGGTCTCCATTCATTTTCTTTTTCTTTATAATTTTCATGTGTTATGTCTCCAATTTTATAATTTAATTTACACACATTCGTAGGAATTTTAAAATTTTCACACCATTTAGAAAGACTTGTTTTTACATGTTGATGACTACATTTCATTATAATAGTTTGAAGTGCTAATTTACCTGACGGTGAATCTTTTTTCATATTGTTTTTAAATCTAAAAGATTTTTGAATGTATCTACTAACACATTCAGTTGTATAAGGATTTTGTAATGAAGCAGTCAATATTCCTCTTGAAGTTTTAAGAGGCGGTTTAGATAATTTAAAATTAGCTTTTATCGGAAAATAGGAATCAAAACCTGATGAATTGTGAGCTATTAAAGTTACTTTCGAATAATTAAATTTTCCAAGAGTTTTAAAAAATTGATGGATCGGACATACGTCCTCTGGGTTTCCCCCGATCGAACATTCATCATCCTCAGTTCTCGTATATTTTCACACAATTTTGAAGTTTATTAAATTCCAATTCAGTTAAATTATTATACTCATTAATCTGTTTTTTAAGTTTTTTAATTTCATCTTCATCTTTTGATCGTTTAATTTTAATCATATCACTTAACAAACGTGTTTCTAATTCTTTCAATCTTTGTTTCGGTAAACAACATATAAATTTATTAAAATTAATAGCTCCTACAGCGTAAGGAATAGGATGAGCTGTTGAACAGTTAGGATCGGGAAAAGTTTCGAGATCCCAAATATATGTTGAACCATAGTCAATTTTTTTCTTTGTTATGATTTTATATGAACGCGTTGTTAGATTTTCATCAGTAACTATTTTATATATGGGTTTGAAATTATTTTCAATTTCTCTAATAGCTTTTAATTTATGAAATTTATCAATTAAACAATAGTGACCAATTGTTGAACCTGCGTGAAAATAATTGTAATAAACATAATTATGAAACGTTTCAATTCCTCTAGGATTTAAATGACGATTGGCAGGACTATAATATTGAACACATTCTCCAAAATATTTATTCAATTGAGAAAATTTGCAGTTTGACATTACTCCTGTTCTAGATGTGGCTTTCTCTTTATATAAAAAATTATTAAACATTTCTTTCATCATTTCTCCTTGTTCTTCATTAAAACCTCGTAAAACATTATAACATTTAATAAAACAAAAATCTTCAGAAGGAATATAACAATATTCACCGAAATATTCTTTGATTCTATATTTCATATTAATCCCTGCCCCCCTATGCGATCTTTGTACTAACTTCATTCCAAAATCTTCATATTTAATATTACCTGTAAAAATCCATTCGTTAGCATCGGATTTCTCATCCAGATTCGAAAACCATGTTTCAAATGATTTTTTATTATAGAAGGTTACGTAAAAATTTTGAATTATATTTCCCTAATCTTTAACAACTTTTCCAAGTAAATTAATAATTTTACCATTTGCTAAAAGTTTCCGCATATCATTTACTACATTAATAAAAGATACATTTTCATATTTAATTTCATTTGGATTAAATAAATTACATAAATCATCACCAAGTTCATCCTTAATTCTATCATCAAAAAAGATATCACTAATAGGAGTTACTAATTTTTCTTTTGTTCCACGTTTCTGTTTTTTAGTATTACGTCTAATACTACGCCTAGTACGTTTCTGTTTTTTAATACGTTTACTACGTTTACTATGTTTAATTTGCGCATCAAACTCAGCAGTTTGTTTCTTGATTAATTCATCAATCCTAGACGTTTGTCCGAGAGACATTT
Organism: Prostheceraeus crozeri; assembly: GCA_907163375.1. Classification (NCBI taxonomy): domain Eukaryota; kingdom Metazoa; phylum Platyhelminthes; order Polycladida; family Euryleptidae; genus Prostheceraeus; species Prostheceraeus crozeri. The sequence continues at coordinate 29,450 of CAJQUW010008541.1, read as the reverse complement.
CACGATTCATATTTTTTAAAAAGAAAAAATGAATTTTTACATAGAACCTCGGTTACGTTTTTACATATACACATGAATATGTAATTCATGTAATGTTTCTAATTCATGTGTTGTTAAATGTTCTTTCTTAACCAACCACCATAAATTATTATACGCAAAAAATACTCGGAAACTTCTTAAACAAAGTGGAAAGTCTTTTGTTTTAACACACGGTTTAATACCATGTTTTGTTTTATAATCTGTAACGAGCGCTACGTATTTATGATGATAATAAAATCTAACTTCTTTCTTCGAATTTACAGGATTTGCAGGATGACGATAATCTTTTAAAACTAGTACATGCTCTATCTTGTAAGCATTCAACATATTTTTTTTTATTTTTATTAACAAAAAATTTATAAGAAAAAATTATTCGGTCACTCCGTTCGATCACTCCGCGAAAATATTTTCTATCGACTTTCAGTCAGAGAACAATTGTTCGATAACTCTATCATGAATTTTTTTATCAATATTAATTGTAATGAAGCCATAATCTTTTGACCAAGCATTGTTACACGATTGTTTAAATTCATCTTTATTTCTTACACATAAATCTCTTAACAAATCACTTAAGTTTCTTGCATTTATTTCAAATAGTATAAATATATTTGCATTCTTTCTAATAACACTTCCGTCTAATGAATACATACTTTGTGTTAAATAAAAAACACTACAGTTATTATGTCTACCTCTTGTGAAATAATTTCTCTGAACTGACTGATTTCTATCATTAACACAATCATCAAAAATTACACAATGTTTCATTGTTTTATCTAGTTTACTAGGATCTTGCATATTACCACTATCATCTATTAATTGTATTTTTATATGCTTATTTTTATTAGATTCTACTAACTGATTATTTTTTGCTGCTTCTTCACACCACGAACTTATTTCTTCTTCATCTTCAGATTTTTCATATTCTTTGAATAATGAAGCAATTGCTGTTTTTTTAAGATTATTTTCAAATCCATATTTTAAAAATTGATAGACGGGTTGTTCTGCTGTTGTTGTATAAATTATAAGATTGTTATAATCCAAAAAATTTGGAGTCGTTAAAATTTTAAATAATAGATATGTTTTTCCACAACCTGATCTTCCACAAATAACTGACAAAACTTTATTAGATAAATTTGGATGATGATTAAATTTGAGTTTTTTTTTATTTAATGGGGGTACTTCACTCATTTTTTAATAAAAAATTTCAATTTTAATTTTTTTATTTTTTAAAGAAAAAGAGTAAGAAGAAGAATAATAAGGAGAAGAAAATTAAACTTCTATAGCTTCGCGTGGGAGTTTATACCTCTCGAACGGGAGTTTATACCTCCCGAACCAAAAGATCTATCATAATCTCTTCACCTCCAAAATTTATTTCTTGACCTTTTTCATCAGTGATTCTAATGTTAATGTTGTTAATAGTTTTTCTTGTAATAGGGAAATATACTAATGTTTGTGGAATTACATTTAATCTATAACCAATGGGTACAGTAAAAGCTGGAAAACTGAATATTAAATTTGATAATTTACCATTTATATAACCTCCTTCAATAATGTCACAATGTACAACAATTGAATTTATTTCAGTTATTTTTGGAATCTTCTCACCTAAATGATAACCTTGACTATAGGTTTGTTTATTAAATCATAATAGCTTTGACAATGATCTATCATGATTAAAATCAACTTGATGATTTTCGTCTAAAGTAAGAGAAAATTTATTAACTGCCGGTTCAACTGCAAAATGTAATTGTTTCTTATCTTTAAATGGTATACCTAAATTTCTCTTAATTTCATTTGATATTGATTCAACTTCGTAAGAACCAGGAAGAAAAGTTTGTATTTTCCATGTTTTGCCTTTATCAGTAGAATATCTAAATTGATCATTCACATCTTTGATAACGTTTTTGAATAGTGTTAAATGTAGAGAAACTAGTCAATGCAATTTGATAATTTTTATTTTGTTCCAAATGTAGAATGGGTTCTAAATTACAAGTGTGTGATGAAGTAGTTGTTATAATTTTTAACGTCGTACTAAATTTTGATGAACCCAAAATCTCTGTCAAATTTTCTAAATGATTATTAATTTTGTCTAAATCTGCTGAACACATTTTTTAGTTAAAATTTTGAATAAATATTATAGATAAAAATCGTAGATAAAAATCATAGATAAAAATCATAGATAAAAATCATAAATAAAAATCATAGATAAAAATTAGAAACAACATATTTCAGCTACACTTTTATAATCCTCTTCATTTAGAATCTTCTTTTCTAACAGTCTTTTCAATATAGCATGAATTTCATTGAAACTAGAATTATGTCCTTCTTTTATTGCAGATATTAAAATATTTAATCTATTTAGTAATTCTTGTGGATCATCTGGTAAAAATATGGTTGTTTCTGTTTTCTGTTTTTCAGATAAACCTTTTCCTACTTTAACTCCCGTTGATAATAAATTTTCTTATTCTTTATAACGTCTAAGAGATTTTACTGCACCAACTCTGTCTAACATAGCTTTATATTTTATGAGATCTTCTACCGCATAATTATTTAAATCTGCTCCTCTTAAAAGATTAACAAAATTTCTATCTAAATTAAAAGGAGATTTATCTGGTGAAAAAATTAAACCTCGAAAAGGTTGTGGAAATATTTCTTTTTGTCCGAGATAAAATCTAGGTATTGTTTTTCCATCTATAAATGAAATAGAATGTTCAAATTGCATAGATTTTGGTAATTTCTTATTAATGTTTGATTCTAGTAATCCATAGTCATCTAATATAGTTTTGTGCTCTGGATCTGTTATATCAATTTGTTTATCATTATTTGTAAGTTCCTTTTCAAGAGTTTTAAAGGGTTTCATAGTTTCTTCAAAATCAGTTTTTACTTGCTCGGTTTGCTGCATTTTTTCAAACATATCAGATTGAATACCAGCTTTTATCATTCTATGTTGAAGATGATTTTCTTTCATAATATTTCTTTGTTTTATTAACTCTTCTAATTGTTTTATTCTTTTAAAATTATCAGCTCTAATTTTATCCATTTTTAAAATATAATATTTGAATTTTGTGGTAACATTGGAATACAGCAAAAACATTTTACTGAACAAATTATTTTTTTATTGCTTTGTTGTCTGACATCTTTTCGTTTAAAGTTTTCTCGTTTTAAGTTTTGTTTAATAAAGTTTTGTTTAATAAAGTTTTGCTTAAATTTTCGCTTAAAGTTTTTAGCTCTTCTAAAAAAATTTTGTCATTTTCTTCATTAGAAATTTTACCACCAGTAAAAGTTTTACCATCCTGTTTATTCTTATCATCAACTTTTTCGGACTGTAATTGAAAGGTTTGATTTACTTCATTAGCTATTTGATCAAATTTTTCAATCTCATCTAACGTAATAACATTATCATCACATACTCTTTGAAAGTAGTAGTGTAATTTGTCATAAACTTCTTTAATATGTAAATGCTTAGTTTTTAATGATTTTCGTTTCTTAGTTATTAAAGATTTATCTAACATTGTAACAAGTGAAGTTGCAAAAACACCCGTACCTGTTAAAGCTGTAGCAACAACAGGAATTGTAAGAACGCCAGATGAAATGACAATTGTTAAAGCACCTAAACTTATTGTTAAGAATATGCCAATTCCTTGTGTTACATTCTTAACTTTACTCCATCTCTTTCTTAATTTTTTATAATGCTCTAATCTTAATAATAATTGAGATTCCTTATCTTTCATATACCTTACTCTATCTTTGTGTTTTTCTTTATTTATTTTTTCAATGTCCATTAAAGTAGAACTACGTTCATATGATAACGAAGGATATATTCTTGAGGTTCCTTCCACTTTTGTTTCATCCACTTTTGTTTCTTCCATTTTTAAAGAAATATTTTTAGTCACATGATATATTTTGAAAACCTGAAAGATGGATAAAATTCATGAATTTGAAATTCTTAACTTTTATGATTTTCGATGTCCTGGAACGGTCATGATTTTAAGGGTGAAAATTGTAATTCTCAAATTTTGAGATTTTGAGATTTTGAAAAATTTGAAAATTGGGTATTTTTAAAAACGCTTAAATTTTCGCCCTTCGGCCTTCGGCCACGTGAAATTTGAAGTCTACCTAAATTTTTGAAATTTTTGAAATTTTGATTTTTTGAAAAAACCCGCAAAAGTGTGACATCCGGCGCAAGCGAAGCGAAGCAAAGCGAAGCGAAGCGTCGCGCCGGATGTCACACTATATACTACTGACTAACACATCCAGAAAGGGAAGTTCTCCGGCATCAGCCGATTATTTAGTAAAGTGCAGATTTGGATGAACGCTATTTATCATGGAGGCGAATTTAGTGATGTGATTTTCATCATTAAAGACAACAAAGGTGTCATCTACGTAGCGGAAATATTGCATCGGGCTATAGCACTGACTATTTTTGAAAAGATGATTTTCAGCATAACCCATAAAAATGTCAGCTAAGCAGGGACCGAGAGGGCTACCCATGGCGACGCCATCGTTTTGAAAATATAATTTGTTGTTGAATTTGAATTGGATTTTACTACTGCACAAAAGAATGAGGGACTTCAGCTTTTTAATATCTAGTCTAATGTCAATGTTATATTTGTGTTTAGTAACTTCTATGAATTCAACGGTTTCCACCAGAGGCACGTTGGTAAAGAGTGATGTGACATCAAACGAACAAAATATTTTGCCACATAAATCTATAGAGCGAAAAGTACATTCAAAAAGTGAATGTACTGAATGAGTGAAATCTCAATCATCGAAAAATACAGCCTGCAAAGGCAAAGAGAAGCTGTTACTGGACCTGAAAAGAAGCCAGCTTACCTGATGGTTCCGTATTTGGGAGAACAGTTCTCACGCGAAGTGAGAATGAGAGTCCGTGCTGCAACAGCTCTGGCGTTCTATGCCATCGAGCCGAAGATCGACTTCTCCACCACCAAGATTCCAGCTCGCCCCCTCAAGGATCCGCTGCACCGACCTGTGCCTCCGACATCGTTTACCAATTCACATGTAAATGTGGTGACAGTTACGTCGGACGCACGGAGAGGTGGTTGGCCAAGCGAGGTGATGAACACCTTCCACAATGGCTGATGAAGGACAAGTGCAGGCGATCTTCTGCAGCACCGACAAGCGCGGTCACGCGTCACACGATGACCTTTATTCTTTCATTTTAACTGTATATAATGACTTGATTTTTCTTTTATTGTACGCGTTCCGAAGTGTTGCCCGAAAAGAATCGGCGAAAGGCCTCGCAACTAATGACATCGTTGTGTTTTATCTTCATTACCAATAGGTGATTAAAACAACGGTCTCTTTTTCAAGTAATGGTGTAATTTCAAATTGATGCTTAAGATGATGGATTGTAGTGCACTGATTTATAAAATTGTGGGAAAAAGTAATGCTCCTATAAAATCTGCAATTTCATTTGAACCTTTTCTATGATCAAATTTTAATCAATCATTAATGACCTACGATCCTCAATAATGCTCCTGTAATATTAGCGATCTCCAAGAATAAATGAGCAAATGCTCCTGTAATATTAGCGATCTCCAAGAATAAATGAGCAAATGCTCCTGTAATATTGGCGATCTCCAAGAATAAATGAGCAAATGCTCCTGTAATATTAGCGATCTCCAAGAATAAATGAGCAAATGCTCCTGTAATATTGGCGATTTCCAAGAATAAATGAGCAAATGCTCCTGTAATATTGGCGATCTCCAAGAATAAATGAGCAAATGCTCCTGTAATATTGGCGATCTCCAAGAATAAATGAGCAAATGCTCCTGTAATGTCAGCGAAAACGTTCCAAATTCTCAAATGATTTGCAGGAGCAATTTTTCATGCAATTACATGAGACTTTTCTGTAAGGGCGGTCAAGGCACCAGTAATGAGGGATGTCGCATTTCTTCTGTCTGATGGTGGAAAAATCTGCCCTGAAAGTGCAATCATAATCACAAAAATGACAAATCTCTTTTTGAGTTTTTGAATGCATGCTGGATCATTGCGTTATTCTTATTGAGTGTATGAAACTCGGAAGTACTTTAATCTACATTAACAAACGGGATTTTTTCGATGTTTGAGGCTCTGTAACCTGCAACACGACTGGAAGTACATTTTTTCAGAATTGTCATTTTACTGATGTTGGGTGACAGTCTGCATGTTAAAAATAATAAGAACCTCGAGCACGAATTTAGGAAGAAAATGTCAGTCTCTCTCGCACTATAATGCGCGTCATCTTGCGAGGCGTTGCATTGCTTGCAACTTCATATTATCTACTTCGAAACATAGACAAGCACGCCGAAGTTGCTATTGGATTGATGTGTTATACGATAACTATGTTTCCGTTTAACAATGCCCCATTGTTTACAACTTCCCTTTGAACAATCCCTGACTATGTACGACAATGGAATGTTATTGAGCGAGAGAAATAGTAATCAGGCAACAACTTTGGCATAGTTATCTACGGTTATCTCACGTCAACACTCAGCATAGAAGTAGATTCTATGGTATTGTTAATTTCTATGACTCTTGGTCTTGCTGCAATTATTCTCGCACACTGACGCGCGGTCGTTCAAAGCAATCTACCAATGCATCACTTCGAACCGTGCCATAGTTCTTAATTATCCTGAAAATAGTGGCATTGTATTGAATTTTGGCATGTATCTTTTTGATGAGTGTAGGTGGGATCTGGTCCCCAAGTTCATGCCGATTTAATTGTGAGATACAGGGAAATATTGCGAGAAAATGAGTGTGAATTCTGCCGAAAAATATATTTAAAAGCATATTTCTTTAACTTATCGGCTGTTCTCCACAGCAAAGCTTATTTGCTTGCTATATAGGCCTATTTGAATATTAACCTTTTTCCAAGTGCCGGCATGTTAAATTTTGTGTGGTTCGCACTTCTTGAAAAATTGTATTTGTAGGCCTATACTTGAATTGTCTACATTGTCATTCTATTTTGATGGACAGTTCTGTTTGATGCTGATTGATTAATTTCCATATAAGAAATCTGAGAATCTCTGTAAAAAAATCAAAAACTGCGATTTTCTCGATAATAGCTTCGCAGATTCTTTTCGCTCATTTCTTATCAGAATCTTTGTGTCAATGTGTTTTCATTTATCTATTTGACTGTTTTTGACTGTGTTTTGTAGTATCTAAGTCTCCACTCCGTGTTGATGTACATCTTTTTTCCCAAAGGTGAATTTGAACCAGCATCAATTGTGAGATGGATGCGTCATCATCAAATTGACGAAATAAGCAGGGAATTCGCACTCAATTACTATCCCACATGGTTAACACTATCAAACGCATTCTTCAGATTACAAGACATTATTTGAGTAGCCGCTACGGTACTGCCCTGACAACTTTGTCACTTGATCTTGAATTGCGATTTACCTCTCTGTTGTTGTCGGCGAACCTTTCTGTCCCCTGTGTTGATGTATGCATGCCGCATAATGGAAATGACTTTGAAGCTCCTTAGCAAGAAGTCCTTCTAAGATTTTGCTTGGATCTGGTAGACTCACAGAATTGGATTGTTTAATCGTGTCACTTTGCTAGAAATGCAAACTGAGTCAAAACGATGGCAGGGGAACACAACACGGATCACAAAACGATCACAGGGGAACCTAATAAGTGGGAAAAAAGAAACTCTTGATGCCTTGCAAAGATAGGAAAAATTGTCGTGCGTCGCTTGCGGATTGCTGTGAATTCCTTCAAAATGCTCCGATCGCCACCATTCCTTCAGATTCGAAGAATTCAGATCATTGCGCAAAATTTTCTCGATGATGTTGGGCCCTCCGATCATTTTATTAAAAGTTAGCAGGCGCATGAAAAAACGTTCACAAACTTCTCTGTAGAACTTGACATCGTCTGTGTCTCTTCGCTGTGTGATAACAGTTGATAACCGTCACTGAAACTTCGCACAATTTGGCGTGTTTGATGTTGAACTGGCTGCTTATTGTGCGATTGCTGTGGTATTATGTCAGCAGATTGTGCCATTTCATTAGCGTTACATGTTCCAATGCTTCCTTTCTAGGCAAACAGAAGAAGAGACGACCTGTCTAATTCTGTGGCTGTGACGCTTCAAGTATTCTACTACAGCTAACTTCGAACAAGCCGTTAATATGTGCGAGCCCGTTTCGTCTACAGATTTACACATTCTGCATTTCGGGGCGGCTGAAGCTTCGTCTTGTCTTCTTCGTTATGTATCTCGCGTGATGTAGCCCATTTGCTGTCGGTCCAACAGCCTTTGGCATTGGTGCTACTTGACTTTATTTCAAAATGCTGGGAATCTTGTCACTTTTAATGACGTTAAGCAAATGAGTAAGAGGAGGAGCCAATCTCACAGCCGCCGCTTCACATTGCTGGTACGCCTACTCGGTCATTTCCAAACGATTCACCAGTTTTAAGATGAACCACCTCAACCTTTTAGTATCATTCAAACGTCAAATTGATCATTATTTACTCCAAAATATGGATCCAAAAGCGTCCTTGATGTCAGTGACATATGTTTAGCTAGAAAAAACACGATTAATGCCATCATCAACCTTTCTTTGGCTAATATTATTGCTGACTTGCCAAAGCTCCTTTGAAGCCCATTTTATTTTGACTTTTTCAGTTTCTTCTCTTGTTTTATCTCAGAGATGACAATATAAAGGGAAATTCTTGAACCGGTAAGCAGTGCAACGCTGGATAATGATTTATTATTGTCCCATTGTTGTACTTGATTGAGCTTTTAATTAACACTCTTCAATCATTCAATGACTCAAAAACTTTTCATCAGAAGAATGTTTCAAAACTCACACCAGCTTCCATTTCCTAAAACATGAAGAAAATGTTCAATGTGCTTTGCAAACAGATCGAAAACAATTGTAACTTCTTTGGCACATGAGATATTACCATTAGATAAGCAGATTTCGATATATCAGTAGTACTAAAAGGAACAGATGTGTTGTGGTCAGAGCCACCAAAAGGAGGACCTATTGCACATGAATGCAATGAAGTGTGATTTTGACATACCAGCAAGCTTGATCCGAGGATGGTGCCGATCATTTTGATCCGAGCAGTTTCCTATACAAAAGGTTCTAAATTCAAGTTGCATGACAGACTGTAAATGGAAAGTTCATTGAAATAGTCACATTTGTCGTTAATAAATTCGTCAGCAGTCGAAATAGCATTATTCTATCAGCAAGCTATCAGATAAAGTGCGTGGAATGTACAAGTATACAACAAGCAAAGTTCTAATGGATAGTGCCGCGACCCCTCGTCTTCGGACTGGTTTACACTGTTAAGTATATCACGAAATAGCTTGTCAGTAAAACCTTTTAAAAATAATCTAAGATGCAGTAAGAAAGGGGAAAATTCAAACCGTAGATGAATTCTTTATATGCAGTATAATGTAAAATATTGTTATAATTAGATCTACAAGCAATGCATTTAGATCTACTTTTGAAAACAGGGGCATTGCACGGAATGATGGAGAACGAAATATTTCTACAGATAGCACTGACAGCTTCAGATAGCCTGGCATTAGCTCGAATCGCCAATTTTGCAACCAATTCCATAATAGTAGTTTGACGTGCATTAGATTATTACTTATTGCTCAGCGGACGATAAATGATCCTCATCGTGCAATACATATTATCAAGGAATTTACGTTGTTATTGCATGATATAAACTGTTCTCTGCATGCAGAAACATATTTTAGGACATATTTTTTGATATTTACAATGGTTAAGTATGGACTTATTCTGGAGCACTTGCCAAATATTCTGATAAACGACGCTATGGCTACGCTAAGATAGCTTTCACTTAAAGAACTCAATTATGGAGCAATTGGTAAGGCATTTTGACCCATAGAAATCGATAAATCATTATCAGTGGTTTGCGCTATGACGCTAACTGAGCGTTTTATCGGTAGCTCTGTTTCAGATGGACTGACAGTGTTGATAAGATGAATAGATTAAACGTTCTATGTAGTTAATTTTCTAAATGGTTGATTTAAGTGTCAAAGTATGACAGCGTGCTGAAACCATGCAATTCATCTCCGCCGCGCTGTCAAGCACGGTCTCGACGAATCCTAGAATGCGATAACTATCACTTATTGCTTTGGGAAATTAATAAAATCCAATAGTTGCCTGTTTCTCGGATGAAATTTGTGAAAGAGAGTCCTTATTATGTTAGCGGTCATGTAGGCCATAAATTGAGGATTAGCATGCATTTGTAGTATTCTTCTTGAATAAAAAAAACTGCTTCTATGGATATTTGCGACACTTCCATAGAGGAACAAACATAATTTTGACTTTAGTTCATTAAGATAACAAGTCAAGCATTTAAATTTACATTTCAATAAATTCAGTTTGTACTCACAAAATCAATATTCTATATAGATTTCTGTATTTACTGAATACACACGTGCTGAATTACCTTCCTAACCAACGTGTATGGAAAGAAGCAGAAAGAAAATCATATTCGAATATCGTAGAACTGCTAAAACGTCAGTTTGGGAAGATTGAATTAGATCAACATTTTTCTGACGTAGTGCGCGCTCTAAGCGTATTGTTTTTCAAAACTCGGATGATTTCAAGGTGACATCACGCAGAAATCAAGAGAAAGATATGTGCCTGTTGTTAACATATCAAAATCAGAAAGGCTAGAAACGCAATGTAAACACATACGCTAACAAAATATAGACACGCTATTCAGCAAATAACACTGATTGTCATTGCAGAATGGCATGTGTGTATCAGAAGATAAATTCATGCTCATCCCTGTCATTGTTTTGATATACAGCCGCGGTCAAAAGTCTGTTGTTTTTTTCCGATTTGTACGAAAATGACGTTTTCATATAGTTTGATGCAGTTTTTACACTAATTCCACTGCAGTTGTTGATTGCGTCTAGAGAAATCAAAATACGTCATATCAATGAGTGATGAAAGAATTATAATAAGAGTCGCTGTCTAATTAGGTAGAAATTAAATGCGTGTGTCACAGAATGGCTTGGAACTGTGTCAGAATAATATACTTCAACTGATTTTGATGGAGACTGCTCAAGTCAAGCGAGCTCAAATTATTGCATAAGTCAACAGAGGTCTAAAAATGAAGGATGTTGCACAAAGATTGGAAGTCTCCCCACCTCTGGTATCACTTATTACCACTAAAAGATTTCGCGAGACTGGATCGTTTGCCTCAAGACCTCGAAGTGGTCCAATGTAGCACAATTACCTACTACTCCTGCAAGCACACGACTTCGATTAAGCAATGATTTTGAACTACAGTTCGTTTCATAAAAAGTGGATCATCCTAAAATTTGACTAAATAATACATAAGTATGATACAGAAAGCATTTTTCATGTTATTTCATGTCCCTAATATATTTAAATGTCCTTATATAATCTGATAAGCTATGATACAGTAACGGTTCTTAAGAAGCTAATATTTTGTGGCCCTACCCTTATTGTCAATGACATTACCAATTCGTCTAGGCATTGATTTGATGATATCGTTGATTTTTGACTGATCTAACTTTCTCCACTCTCTTTTTAACAGTGACGTAAGTTGTGATACGCCATCTGTAGGTAGCAGTGAACGACGAACGTTACGTTTTAGAATACTCCATACATTTTCTATGGGATTCAGATCAGGAGAACGAGCTGGCCAAGATAATGTCCTAAGCACTAATTGAGACTTGCATAAGTTGACTCTACTACTCCTATGACACGTAGCACTATCATTCATAAATAACCAAGTCGATGGATCACCAAGTTGATCTGTCATTTGGCCAATGTTCATTCGCAAAACATTCACATAGCGTTCAGAATTCATGGTTCCTTGCTGTATGTGAAGTTCGGAGCGGCCATTGGTCCAAATGCCAGCCCAAATCAGTAGAGTCGCACCACCTTGTACCCGGGGACGATGTAAATGTCTCGGAATTTCCTGATCAGATTTTATCCATAATCTCAATCGACCATCACTATCCTTCAGACGGACTGATGCCTCATCAGACCAGACAACCCGATCCCATTGATTTCGTCAGTGACAATGACTCATTGCCCATCTGAGACGTCTTTTTGTATGCTGATCTGATAATTCGATCTGAGAGGGCCTCTTACAGCTCTTGAAATTCGACTCAATGAGTCTTCTACGAATAGTGGACTTAAAAATAGACGAGTCTAGTGCAACCATCTCAGTTAACGAGAGACTTGGATCAACTTTAACAAATCTCAAAATTAGGCGGTCTCTACGTTTGGATGTTTTGCGTGGACGGCCAGAGCCCTCTTTACGACAGAGTCGAAAATCATAATTATGCCATCGATGCACATTTGTGTAAGGGACATTTAGTCGCTTGCTTGTAGCTCGCAAAGAAAACCCTAGTTCTAGCAAGGCTGATACTTTGCCTTTTGTGAATGCGATCTCGTTATTGTTCATTTGTGCTTTGTATTGTTTTCAACCGGTAAGAGATAGATTTCTAGCTGAAAGCAATCAGGAGTGCTGCCAACACCACTGCAACGAAGTCAGGAAGCTATGGAACATGAAGTCCAGTTAATCACATGTAGCAGTTACATTATTGTTGATGAATAATGGTGCTATACTGGCTCTGATTGACCGATTTTCTTTATTTTTGTTTTGCTTGATAGCTTTTGGCTTGTAGAACAACATATTGTATAACAAAGGAAACAAATGTAATTTTATAAGAGTGAGGTATGATTTTGTGTAACATTGCTAAATGAAGATCAAATTATCTACTACTTTTTTATCTATAACAGGAAGACAACTCAATATTCATGCTTGAAATTTCCAACAATGATATTAGTGAGCACAACTGACATATCTTCCAAATTTCAGAGAAATTCGTTCAAGTTTGGCGGAGTTAGACAAAGTTGAAGTTAAGGCGATGTTTAAGGGTGATCCATTTTTTATGAAACAATCTGTAGTAAGCACAACTGACATATCTTCCAAATTTCAGAGAAATTCGTTCAAGTTTGGCGGAGTTAGACAAAGTTGAAGTTAAGGCGATGTTTAAGGGTGATCCATTTTTTATGAAACAATCTGTAGAAGCACGTCGACCGGCCCGGAAGTCACTTCGAGATTGCATAAAATCTTGATCTTCTGCAGAAAATTCAGACATTAAGCCGCAGACATTTGAGAGAAAATATTGTTGAGTGATGAGTGCAATATCTGTTTGTTTGATAGCAGTCATTGCTATGTGCGCAGTCCGGTTGGTTAACAATAGAAGAGCAGGACATAAAAGAAAAAACAACATGCTTTTGACCACAACTGCAGTTCTATTGATGGAAACTAAGTCGCCCGACTTGCGCCTTTGTGACTATTAGTTTTAGCGCATTTTCAAACCTTTCTGCACAAATCGTTGGATTTTTTTGTTGTTATATTTACAACCTATTTTAAACTGCATCCATCTTCAATATCAATGCAACATTTTATAAACATGAGTGTGCGAATCATATCATGCATCATACTGTGGACATTTAACGATGGATAAGAATTTCAAATGTAATCAAATAATTAAATCGAATGTATTCAAATAAGAATTTCATGTAAATACTACTTACTACAATTTACATAGTAGTCGCACATTTACAGTAGTAAGTTTTGTGTATTTTTCTAATCATTTAAATTCTTTGGGTATGTGCAAATCATACTTCAAATCCTAATCACACTAGAAGCTCCTTATAACTGCAGAATACCACTTCGCAGATACGTTTCTTTGACGGAAAATCTGAGTATTACAGGAGATTATAAGTATTTATAAAATTTGAATTATTTGAGTTGCATTTGAATCAATCTTACCAATTTCATTTTTACTCATAAGCATTCTACCAGTTCATTCAACCAATTTTGTCATCGTAAATAGCAATAATTGTGGAGATTTACAACAAATTTCAGCAAAATGTCAGAACTCAAAAACTAAATCGGTGATTTTATAGTTGGAATTGCTATGTTTTGTACGAATAGTGAGCTGCACTAAATGAACACCACCATCAGAATGTTCATGCACTAATTTTTTTCTCAGTTTGCATGTGATTCGAAATTAAGAAGATGGTTCCGAAACGCCCCCGGGATCTGCATCGGGTTAATTGAAACCCTTTGATCTGAAGCTCCAATAAATAATCCAAATGTTTATCAAATGCAAAAATCTGATGTAAAAGCCAACAACACCATACAGAGCTACAGAAGCTTGGAAGAATGATATCGCCAAAAACTACAGTTTTGAGTCTCCTCTACTGTAAGTACACTGTCTATTACACTGCGGCAAGAAAAGTTGCCCGCATTGAAGGTCAGACAAGAGTTTGTATCCATAGATCCACATAGTCAATGTTTAGGTACCACAAGGTGGTCCGTATCTTACAAGCTTCCGCTTTGAAATATCCTAAAAGGTCCGTATCAATATAAGGATTAATGGGGATTGGAATTATGTACATTCAAATACATTTCTTGTAGAACGTATCGACTTCGGTTTGCTAGATGTGTGATTTATTCGAAATTATCGGCACATCGCGGAACTTAGTAAGTGGGCAAAAAGGAATTCCTAATACCTTACAGAGAAAGGAAAAAAGTCGTGCGTCGCTTGCGGATTATTGTGAGTTCCAGCAGATGAATCTACAGTTCTGTGGATCACACATACAATGTACACAAGCTGAATGTGCAGTAATAAGTGAACATTCTCTAATCTGAAAAATTAGACATTTTAATTCGGCATTTAGATCTTCGTATTCTTCTTCACATTATGCACTTCAGCCCAACTTCTATTTACATAATATACACTAATTTTCAGAATGCTGGGCACTCTTGAAAGTTATGAATTATTAAAATAGTCATCATGATTATTACACTGCTGATATTGTACTTAAGAAAAAATCGCGAATATACGTGTATCAAAGTGTTTAAATATGTAATAGATAATGACCGAAGAAATCTATGCATTATCTGTTATAATGCATGACTTTTTCCATAGAAGTCTGCACCAGGTTAATAATTTCCAATCGGGAAAATAATTACCTGCTTCGTGGAACTTATTAACCTGTGGACAGAGAAAGCATGGACTTCTATAACATAGCATCTGGACAGATATCTAGAATAGCACGTATACGAGACGAGGCTGATATTGCATTTCATATTGATGAATTTAAGCATGTATCGGTTGATTAATTTTCGTGATAATGTGTAACTATATCTGGAAGATCATGCCGATTTACATCAGTTTTTGAAGTATAATTCCTATAGTCTCTTTTTCAGTCTGACTTTGCCCATTGGTGAGACTCTGATCAGAATTTTCAGTCGCCTTTTGCACATAGGCAAATGAGTTATCTGAGGAAGCTTTTTCATGTATCAATCAATGTCATTCACATAGATATGCTGGCTACTATTTTTTGAATTAAATAAAACATTGGAGTGCTATCTACAGAAATTATTTACGAACACGCAAGATTTTAAAAGAGAGTTAATCAATAGGTCAAACAATTAATCCTTTGGAAACAAACTGGCATTTCAGGTTTACATTTTTTTACAAATATCAGGTCATATCTTCCTTTTCCAAGTGAGGCAGCACATCAAATAACACAAAGTGCTACGTTGATTCGTGGATTCGTTATTGATTTTGGTTTTACTTCCTGAAATGACTTTATTCATTCGGGAACTTTCGAAGAACCAACACCAAAGAAAACACTAAATCTGTTTGTTGCTTTGCTTTTAATGCCATAGTGGCGCATAGAAGCTCAGAATATTGATGCAGCATGTACCAGGAGAGAATCGAGCTCTTTATTTTATAAATATTATTCAGAAATAGCCATATCCATACAGGGTGCTCATTTCGATTGTCTGATAGAAGATAATGCAATAGCACTGCAAACTTGTATTATTTTTGCATCACAAAATGAAATTTCATGATCCATCCTATGAGATATGCATTATCCATATAGGATCTAAAATCACTGTAAAATAAGATAAAGAAGTTGATGATCTTTATTGTGTTGAATTCTTCGATCGTTGCAAGGATGAGTTCAGGAGAATATACTCGTCTGTAACCTTGCAATCAGATTTCTGTCGCTCCGAAATTCAAAAAGGACGAGTATAGTCTTACTCGTATTCACACACGTTTTTACTTTAATTTGAGGCGACGAACGAAGTCAGTTTTCATTTCACATTTGAGGGTTATGCTTCCATATCGATTGAAATTTCTTCTTCTTCCTGAGTAAGACAATTGTGAGAATGTATTAACTTTGCCACCAAAGAAGAGTAATTTTGGTTTAGTCGTCGGCGTAAATCACATTGTTCTTTATCGATAGATTCTGTGGCTTATTCTTCAAAGATAAGCAATGAAATGTAGGTGGAGAGTCATTAAATTTACTGTCATTCTTATACCGGTACACAAACACAGAGCATGTGTTCAGCATTTTCCTTTCTCCACAAACCTCGCTGATGATTTGAAAAACACTAATTAACAACGCCCGCAGAGCAAGAATAACAAGAATACAATGTACATAACTTCTGTATGAATGACATCGATTCAAATAGTCAGCCTCATTTCGTATGGAAGGGTCAATGATATCTGTTCAGATTTCAGTCCAGATGCTATATTATAGAAGTCCATGAGAAAGCCTTGCAAAATCATGCATATGTGGTTGTAATTTAAAAAATGTGTTTATGATTTCTATGCCAAATAGACTCTAACATTCCAACCATAGAAATGGTTCCAACCATCTATGTTTTTGTCTTCCAAACATCTACAGATAACTATGCAATTTTTCGCTGCTTTATAGTTTGAACATAGCTATTCAGCCCCTTCCATTCAATGTTTCAATACTATTCTGTTGTCTATTATGATATCAAAAAACTGCTTACAAGCGCTGGCTAAAAAGTAATATCCATATTTTACGTCCACTTTTCCAATTTTTATTCATCGGTTTCCTGTTGTTTTATAATATCCATTTTTAATTTCCTTAACCTTTGGTGACCATTGTCTTATTCTATTTCCACTATCAGCATCTGTAGTCGGTACAGTATATTAGACGTCTGTTTTGAACGTGTATACGGCAGTGTTTGGAATCTATGGTATTAGTATATTAACAGCAAGAATGCGTAGTATTACAGTACAAGTCTTAAGATTTCTATTTTTACCAGATATTGGGGCAAAGCTGATCAATTTTAATTCGTTGCCACGAGAAAGCTACATTGAGTTCTTTTAAGAACTGATTAATCCAATGGTTACAGTAGCATTGCCTCTGTACACTTGCGGATTGGAGAACGCCATCAGTCCTCATTAGGACTACTTTAACTAATAATTTAAATTAGTAAGCATTATATTCTGTTATAAATGGCTACTGGGATGACTTTCATCATCGTATGAGAATCATAGCTGCCCATTGTCGATATCAGCTTTGAAAGCTCTCTGCGCACATATTGTAACTAGATATCATATGTTTTTGCAAAACTTAATTGATAAAGTGTGTCATTTTAAGCCGGCAAAAGGAGAAAACAATCTGTCTAAAAATGAAAGCATATCTTAAGTCATCACTTATACAGTAGTTAGGCGGTTGTCGGAGTTTGCACTCACAGGTCTTCAGCTTTGCATGAAGTTCTTTCAAAGAATTCACAGCTTCGCTATCTTTCATTCTGTTCTGCAGTCGATGAATTTGACATTTTCGATAATTCGGCGAACATTATCTGTTGGTCGGAGACCTGAGATGCAAGTAGATTCGGTCACTTAAACAGCCGTGCGATTAATTCATTTTTCTAATAATACCGGATTCCTATGAGGAAATCGATGAAAAGTAATATCACTATTTTCTCCACCTCTTTTCGAACATGCAATGCACCTGTTCACCATTTCAGAAATAATGTTCATTGATTATGCGTGCGTTTGATCTGTATATAAAAATAGCAAAAGTTGCTGCCATTAATTTTTTTTCATATCACCACTTTTTCAATGCTTTTCAAATGATCAGTTTGTCGTCAATTGGCAAGGCTGACATGAATAGCTTACCCTGTGAAATGTCCTTGACACAATAATATCTAGGAGTCCATGAAGTAGAAAATAGAAGCATCGCATGAGATATCTCGGCAAGTAATATAAGACTATTGTATCGATCTGACACCAGTAATACTGCTATATCTCGGCCGTCACAAGGCAAATCCACGTATTTTAAAAAACTATGTTTTGAGAAATCATCGTCTGAACATTGTTAAATATCTACACCAACACTGTTTCAAAATACGTGCCTTTGGCTTGTTGAAGTCGAACGAAAATTTCTATGTCGTTAGCATTTTTTAAAATACGTGGTTTTGCCTTGTTGATGTCGAAAATTTTTCAGTATATTCTAAAATACGTGGTTTTGGCTTGTTGATGATGAGACGAAAATTTCTATGTCGATAGCTTTCTTAATGTCGATGCGTGGGAAGAATGATATGAAAACATATCAATCGCCTCGATATCTTTGCTCAGAGAATTTTTCAAATTACTATGGTTTTGCTGTCAATTTAGAGAAATCATGATAATTGCATGCATAGAAATTGCCGTGTCTCTTAAATACGTGGTTCTGGCTTGTTGAATTGATAGTTTTTAAAATACGTGGATCTGCCTTGTTGCGGATAACGATATTATAGATATCTTTCAAATACGTGGTTTTGGCTTGAGGAATGTATTATAATAATGTTCTCCAGAAAAAATGCAAAAATTAGCCCAAGATACTCTTTTATGATCAAGTCTAGAAGATTAACTATTAAAGTATGAGTCATTTCATACCTACAGATCAAAAATATATATTCCAAACTTCATGTATTTGTTAAATAAGCCAAAACCACGTACTTTAAAATACGTGGATTTGCCTTGTGACGGCCGATCTACGAGTGCGCGTCGGCGCACGAGACGATATAAATCGCAGCATTACTAGTGTCACATCGATACAATGGTCATACTATTTATGAGATGTCTATTTCCGTCATTACAGGTGCCTAAAGTTACTGATTCAACCAGTCTAAATTTAAAACCTGTCTGATAAAGACATAGAAGTGGACTTTCTATGGCATTATTAATTTCTATGGATAAAGACAAGTTTCTCTAAGAATGCGTCAGTGAGCTAATGGAGTCTATGATTTTCCCTTGATATCGAATGGGACATTGATATCTTGGAGAAACCTGTCTATGAATCAGTGATTTCGGACACCTGTAATGACGGAAATAGACATCTCATTAATAATATGACTATTGTATCGATATGACACCAGTAATGCTACCATTGATATCGTCTCGTGCGCCGACGCGCACTCGTCGATATGGCAGCATTACTGGTGTCATATCGATACAATAGTCTTATATTACCATCGCAGGGGAAACTGGGCGTGGATGCTTTGAAATTGTCCACTATTTTCGCTCCAATCATGACACAACGAGAATCCATTTCCAATATTTCATGGACTCTCTCACTTGAAAGAGCTTGTCATCGAACTTTTCTATGATTTCAAACCCTAAATTGTGCAATCTTTACAGACTATTAATTCGAACAATGAGCAAATGCATTCAATGGTTTTGTCGGGAATATCTCTTGGCCACACTCTTCCGATGTATATTTTGTTCCCATCTATTGACAACAATTCTCTCTATAATTTGATATTATCAGTGACTTGAGACTTTGGTCAAATCAAATTCTATATTTCAAATGCCAAATTTTACATAAGTAATGCCAAATTTTCCTGTACAGAGGAAATCCACTATGAATTGCATTTCTAAGAATTTGTACACAGTGATACATGATTCTTGAAACTTGCCAATATTTTGATCAGGAATGAACGTCATACAATTCATAGTTTGAAGGATAATATATAAAAAAGCCATCCCCTATCGATCTCAAATGCTCATCAAAGATACTTCAACATTTTATTTGCAAGAATAACAATGATGAAACGAAAACAGAGGTAGAAGAAATAAGGTTGTGATAGTGGAAAAACGCAAGATTCTCACATGTAGTGTATGAAATTGATGATTGCTTTGTATTCTTTGATAATTTTACATTATGTGTAGATATCTATTTATAGCTAGCATATGAAGTCACCTTTGATGTCTATTTCCTTCATCACTGGTGTGCTTCCGTCATTACTGGTGTACTTCGGCATTGAATGCATAAGAGGAAATGTTGAGTTATCTATGACAAAACGACATTGCTTGTGTCAAATCTAATAAATAATAAACAAGTCGTCGGCCGTGAATGTAGCCTCTGATTTCAACATTACTCACGTTGAAATCTTATATGGTTTTCCTGCATTCATCATAGAATTGTAATTTTGTCATGTAGGCTGATTTTAGAATCATTTTAGATTTCTACATGTACAGCATTTTAGGAGCAAGATTTAAAACATCTAAGATCCTACATGAGTAAATTTCATGTTTTGACTTAATTTTGGTGATTTTACTCATTTTGTGGAGGTTCTCAGACATCAGATAGTGAATGATGTGACTCACTTCAACTTTTGCATCGAAGTTGATGTTCTGAACTCAATCATGTTTCAAATTTCATGGCATTCTGATAAATAGTTTCTTTTCTGCAAAAGAAACTGTACGAAAATTGCCAAGTATTTCACAATCCATAGATATTTCTTGAATTTTACCGTTGGATTCTAATGC
This sequence comes from Prostheceraeus crozeri, assembly GCA_907163375.1. Lineage (NCBI taxonomy): Eukaryota > Metazoa > Platyhelminthes > Polycladida > Euryleptidae > Prostheceraeus > Prostheceraeus crozeri. The sequence continues at coordinate 8,770 of CAJQUW010008541.1, read as the reverse complement.
GATTCCTTTAACCTTTCTATAACCGAAAGCGACTGACTGTGACACTCAAGAATTTGATTTTTGTATTCAGAGTTTCAAGATGTACAAATCCATGAGATTAAGCCCTTTGTGCGCGAATTTAAGAAAAAATGTCAGTAGCTCCATAATTTCAACACAGCTCCATTCATTTTCACATCCATCCTCACAGTTCTGCAAACAGCGTTATAAAAAGCTCGATGCTTCTTCATTTTCACTGTTCAGTGCTCATCGTATTCGACTGTAATGAATGCAGACAAGCGTTCGAGCGTAGAGAGAAACAGACAGTAGTATCCACAGCATTAGATTCATCTGCGCGCGCTTCGGTTTCCTAGAAAGGAAGAATTGTATGTAACCTTAACATCGAAGTGGCACATCACAGAATTAGACAACTTGCTCCTTCTCGAATGGATAATTCGTGTATCGCTTGTTACTGGAGATGGCAAACAATAAGCTGTCAGCAGAGGACACCAGAGCCAGTGAGAGAGGCGTGCGTGCTGTGATATCACTTCGCACACATCAAAACACACATCGTCTGGCTAACATTCGATTCAGCGTATGCACAAGGAATGGTGAGGAGAGGATGAGAAATCATCAAGTGAACCAATTTTCGTACGCCTGCTACTTTTTTAATAATGATCAGAAAGGCGAACATTATGGAGAAAACTTGTGCGCAATGATCTGAATTCTTCGAATCTGAAGGAATTTTGGCAATCGAAGCACTTTGCTGGAACTCACATTAATCCGCAAGCGACGCACAACTTTTTTCCTATCTCTGTAAGGCATTAGGAATTCCTTTTTGCCCATTTAATAGGTTCCTCGATGTGCCGTCAATTTTGTATTAATCACACTTCTAGCAAACCGAAGCAGATAAACAAAATATTTAATCCTGTGGTAGTATCACAATGTTTAAAAGTGTTAATTTTGCTCAAGCGGATGAAGTTTGTTTTTCTGTGAATGACAGCGATGATTCGGTGAAACTTCAATGATCGATTCACTTGCTGTAAGCTCAGTCAGTGCATTTGTTTAACAGATTCGTGATGATAGATTGATGGTTGATGAAGGCCAATAAGCAGCAGGTACCGTTGAGCTGACAACTGGATCTAAAGAGCATCCGCCATAGGGTGGTCCAAAATACAAAATTTCCGAAATCGCTTTCACTCCCATAACGCCCTTGTTCCAAATGCTAAATACAGTCTGTGATTGAATTTTGAGGACTATTGCATCAAATTAAAAGGTCGCGCTCAAGTAATAGATATGATTGCTATAATAGTTTACACAGTGATTTTTTTCTGATTTTCTAATTCACACTTTTAAAATTGAACATCATACTAATAGCCTATAAGCTAACAAATCTGATATGTATTTATTTAGCTTTTGCTTGATTATGTAAAAGACAGAAAACAAATTTATTTGAATTACGAAAAATGAGTATATTTCAGAAATATTCAAACTATGCTGTCGATACTACTTTAATATCTAAGAGCATACATAGTACACACACAACTGTAATTCTTACCAAGTAGGCTACATAAACAAGTTAACTTACTAAACGTCCCATCACTTCTTCACAAAGGCATATTTTTTGAATTCAGAAAACTGCTTTCGATGATGTTCAACCGATTGCAAAAGATTTTGCCGCATCTCAGGATCTTTCGTCACCTTGTCACAGTAATCCTCGACAAGTTTCACTCCTCGAAATATGAACCATGATTTCTGTTCTTTGAGGTTGACCAGGCTGACAGTCTCAATAATGAGTTCTGGAAATTTTGGTTTACCTTTCTTCATCACAGATTGCTTTTGACATGATAGAGGTTTCACTTCAAGTAACCTATTTGCCATTTCGGATTTTGTAGCAGCAGGAACATTAGTTCCAAATAAACTCAGCGTCAACATTTCTGGAGTTAGATACCATAGATGATTCTTTAATTTGTCAAGAGCTGCAGTGGCAATCTGAGAATCAATCAGCTTGAATCGATGAAGATCTATATAAAGTCGAATATCATTCGCTGGAGCATGAGCAGCACACTCAGAGGAATCGAACCATGAAGCTGTATATAACAGACAGTTAAAAATTGCGAGTCTATTCAACTTTTCAATGAAATCCTCCGAGTAATCAAGTTGACAGGAAAATATCAGCATTTTCCCAAAGTACAGTACTCTTGACATCCACCTTGCGTGATGAATGGGACCGGGTTTCCTCAACACATCAGGGTTTAGCTCTCCCAGAAGTACCAACGCTACATTGATCATCTCCCTATAATCATCACGACAGAAGCGACCAGGAATATTTTGAAGACGCTCAATAATTAGATTCTTTCTGATGTTAAGCCATGTTGATTCTGGAAGCCTGACAAGTCTTCCCATCGACTTATCTAATGAGTCCCACTTGTTTTTGAACGCTTTGAACAATGGATTGTCTGGGGCAGTGGATTTTCCAAAAATAGAAGAGCAGACTCCGGCTTCCATAACCTCCATAGTATGATGACGACATGCCAACCACAGACATTCCCTATTCAAAAGTCGTTCTAATATAACAGCAGCACCATTGAAAACGCCAGTATTAGAAGAAGTCGTGTCAAAACAAAGTGCAAAGACCTTCCGCTGTAAGTTCCAATCACGTAGAATCCCCAGTATGCCATGCGCCTGATTCATTCCAGACGATGAGTCTATATCAGGAACACCAAGTAATTTTTCGGATATCTTAATTGGAAAGTCTCCGCTAACGACTACCGCCAAATGTTCTCCAAGTTCTCCCAACAACTTAGTATCCCAGTGAACAGTACAGAAGTTTGGGAATGTGGTACTAATCTTCACTTCTTCGGAGACTTTTTGTAGATTAAATGTTCGTGAACGTAGTGCTGAGGTAGGCGAAAGCACAAAATCTTGAACTGACGAAGATGTCGATTCATTCAATACTGTAGCCACAGTAGCGAATAATTGTCTTTTGGATAGACCAAACCGATCAGCAACACCTGAAGATGAATGTACATAATTTTATATGATTTATCTAATTTCATAAAATCGTATACGCACCTGTCACAGACTTAGTGAGAATTTTTTTTGGAAGCGTGACGGATACATATTCTGTATCAGCTTCCTTGGACGAAGAACTTTTACGCGAATGTTTCATGAATGGTTTGTACAACGTGGTAGGCTCATTACCGGCAATATCTTCCTGTTCGCTATTACTAGCGCTACTGTTTTCCATGGTTGTTTCGAGTAGTCTCTTTCTTTCCTCTTCCTTTTCTCTGCGAATCTCACATTTTTCGTTTCTTTCCTTTTTGCGTTTCTCTTTGAGGGCAAGTTCCACATCTATACCAGCCATACGCAGCTCTCGAACATCTTCACGCTGGCTTATCAAGAAGTTGAGGTCCTCTTGAATTGTCATTATCTCCAAAGCATTCTGATGTGCTACGTCAAATAACTCCGGAAGATCTGCTGTGAAGATAGACTCATGCATACGAGCAGAATCACTTTTCTTGTATTTATTCTTTTTCAAATCATTGTACTTCGTTACCAATCTCGTTAGCTTTGAAATTGCTTTTTCTGTCATCATTGTTGGTATTCGCGCTCTGTTCCAGAAACCCAAGACCTCTTCTAATGTTGCTTTGCAACTATCGCGAGCAGTTTGATTCAACTCTACATGATGATACATGTATTTTAGCAGCACGTCATGTTTAGATGGCAAACCTTGAGTTTTGATGGTTCTGGTAGATATTCCGATCAGCAAGCAATCGGACCCTGATCGTAGCTTTCGAGCCATATCTACAAAGAAAATATCAATATTGAATATAGGTACATGTACTGCGACAGGATATGCATGTGTACAGCAAGTGTTTCATTATACATTATCAATTCATGAAAACTTCTATTTTAACCACTAAAATACATAAAAATATTTTTCTGGTAAACAGACATGCAGGGTAATACGAATAAAATCCCCAACAATAAGTACATGTAATTTTTTATCATTATTTATTTTGTAACGGATTTATTAATTGAACCAACCATCAGTATTATATTGCATAAGATCCCCGAATTTATTAATTACTTATTCTGTAACGAATCGCTTAAGAAACATTCGTTTGCCGGCAGGTGTGATATGTTGATGGCTGAGATCCATTACTTGTTAGTCTATACATATGGATGAATAATATGTGGTTTAACAAATGCGTTATTTCATTATATCTTTGCTGAGAAAATATAGTTAGCTTATCATTAGGTAGATGTCATCTCTTATTGTTGGATAAGAATTTTTCTATCACTATCGGTTCGAGTTTATACATGTACAATTAGATGATCTCAAATAAACTCACCTTGATTGCACGGATTGATAAACAGTTGATACGAGTGTGTACGAAACAGGGTGTAGGTAGCAGTCGGAGAAAAACACAAGACGAGTTCAATGTACGGTATAAGCTTATTCAGGCCGACACCTCAGGGAACGAATGGCATTGAACGCGCAAGATAACTGAACTCTATTATGTGAAAGGTGCATTTGACCGCTCGGTGGCAAGTTCTTTAATCAATAAATCATTTCCTTCCTTTCTGTTCACTCATAGGCGTGCGCTTCATACAGAAGTGACTCATAACACGCAAGAAGTTGTATTACGATTCATAAAATGACGCTCGAAGAAACGCGAAGTCTGACTACTCCTGAATTCGATACTTGGGCGCGACCGCTAAATACTCTCCGATTGAGTTGAAATTTGAACTGGAATTCCAAAACATGTATTGGAACAAGAAAATAAAGGGAGCGAGGCGAATTTTGAATGTTTTATTTTTCCCATATATTTGTGGACCACCCTAATCCGCCACTGCTTTCATAATACTCAGCTATGCGGCACCATTCACGTTTTGTACACTCTTCTTGGCATGCTTCTGTGCTTGGTATCCCCAGGAGAAACAAATAATTGTAACCATCCAAAAATCCGGCCTTCACAGTGTATCTTGCCTCTGTATTGCAGGACAGACCAAAGACTACATCACTTGGGTTGCGGTAATACACCTGCCTGAACATTACGAAGGAGCTTTGCATCAAATGACATTCTCTTGAGCTGCTCTTGTAATATCCACCAACACACTTAGGTGTGGACAAACAATCAAATAGACATTGCGATGATCCTGTTGAGCTTCCAATGGTGATGCTGTCGTGTCTAATGGAGATACTGTTGTCCTGTATTATCGAAAACTCTTTGTTGTGGACCATATTGCAACATGAAGTCCAGATGAGACAATAAACGTAGATGAGCGCGGACTGGTATCTCGACAACATGTTTCGTTCGCTGATATCGCTGAAATGAGTGAAATTTAGAAGATTCTCACAAGTTGTTGTGAAATAGAACAATGGCTGTGATTTCTACTTCCACTGTTCTGAAGCACAAAGCGTCTTATAAGACAAAAGTGTTTACTTTTGATAAACAATAGTCTAACTCACAACCCATGTTTACATGTTTTTGAAGTCGTCTGTGAAACCAAACAGTGGTTGTTTCCACCTTTCTGCAAGACAAAGCGATGGTGTTTGATAAACAATAATGTGAATATTGAAATCATCAAGAAATCCATTGCAAAATAACTACAAACAACGCCTGCAACTTCTCCTGTTTCCATCGCTGTGTAGGACAAAGGATTAAATTTTGATAAACAATGATACGATTTGAAAAGTTTTGCTGATGCTGCATTCCATAATAAAGGAATTGTAGATCATCAACTGGGCTCATCTAGTCATAATGAATGTTGGAATATGAAACATGTTCTATAAGTTTTGTGGATCTCGTACCTTAAAAATTATTGTACAAAGCCAATCATTGACTAGGCATCCTGCATTTATACAGTTCTTCAACGGCAAGGATGTGTCCGTTGATGGGACAAAGCACAGTTTTCAACAAAAGAAATTTCTATCAGTTGCTGCTTGTACCGTTGAGCTGACAACTGGATCAAAAGAGCATTCGTAACTACTTTCATAATACTCAGCTATGCGACACCATTGATATTTTGTACACTCTTCTTGGCATGCCTCTGTGCCTGGCAAATGATAGTACAACTACAATGCAATTTTTGAGACAAGTTAGCGTCTCCACTATCTCTGGAACATTCACTTGCATCCTACTCTGAAATCACTCACTGCTCTCTGATTGGCTTAAGCCACACTGTTCGTTAAGTCGGAGAAGAGAAACGGAAGGAATCACACGCACCGAAATAGATAAAAGATGCACGAAAGCAGACAAGTATGTCTTGTAAGAAGTGCTCCACAAGCACCTTAACTTTTCCAGACTTTAGAAGACATTTGCGGCGTGGGACATCAAGTATCTTCGTCTAGCAGTGCAAATTAAATGGCGACTTCCCATCTAATCATCACATCGACCCTAAAAATCATAATATCGTCGGCGTCGATGTGATGACAGTTGTGCTGACCAAAGTCAAAGGGTCGAATGACAAATTATCAAGAAGAAATTATATCCGTTCAGCATTTCCTCAGTTAGGAGATCACAGTAAGTAACTGTCGATGTGATGACGAATTGTGGTCACTTTTTTAGAGAAAATATGGCATTTTTCAAGAAAAGTAATACAATATCAATGGATATTAGTTAAACGACTTTTGATTTTCAATTAACACCAGTTACGCATTCTGCTTGTAAAATTGCGTTTGAATCCAATAACCGTGATATCCAACTTACAGGCAGTAGTGACATAAGAAAAGGCAATGATTCTGGCAGTTGGGGATGAAAAGAGGAAAAGTCACAATTGGCTGCAATAGCCACAGATCGAGAACCAGCTCCCTCAGCTATCCTCAAAATCGTTCGATGTCGATTCCAAAAAAATTGTTCAACGTTGTGTTCGTGTCGAAAAATGGCCTCAAATATGTAAAAGCGTACATGAACTATGACAACATGGAAAATGAGATCGAAAGTGACAATACTAGTGATGACCAAGAAGAATCAATCGTACAATGAAGTCATATCAAATGAAATGGTCATACAGTTTTGAATATTTTCAAAGTATTCGATTTGCACAAAAATCAGGCTTGCCGTTGGGATTGGGATCCCAATAGCTATTGGGATTGGGTTGGGGTTGGGCTACCAAAAATCCCCCAATCCCAATAAGTTCTCTCCCAACAAAATATACATGTAATCGTTGACATTAGTCAGTAAGCTACAAATGTTTTGGGATTGTACAGAGCAATTTATTTTTCTGTGTCTCTAGTCTGACCTTGCCTCTCTCGAATTCGAGCATTGAGAGCTCCTAGTGTGGTCCACACAAATTGACATAGTCAGCTTTAACCCTACTCTATGTCTTTAACTTCCCTTAAGCCACTAAAAATATTCGGAGGCCATCTTGTGCCTCGACTCGTGCTTTGCGCGTGCGTATGAGACATTGATTGAAACGGGTAATAGTATGACACTGTAAGTGTTACACTGCACAATAGCAATGGCTTCAAAAAGAGCCCGTGTGGCGACCTGTTTATTAGCACAGCATTATCCGATAGAGGCTTAATTAATACCAAGTATGTTTGTAGCTCGTACACACATACACGTAGGCCCCTATAAGCTCTTATGTGAAGGCAGTCTCGGTGCAAAATTTAGCCATACAGTAGGTCTATTATGCATAATTGTATAAAATCAATTAAATCCCCTGTTACTATTAAGGCCAGTATAGTCCAAGGCCTACGTCTGTAGCTTTCGTCAATTCAAAAAAGCATCACATATGGTAGGCCTAGGAGGTACGCCCCGATGCAGCTTGGGGTCAACTTGCGTACCTTTTTAGCTCTAAAGCTGGCTATTTGAGATTTCTATTGGGATTGGGATCTATTGGGTTGAGATTGGGCTGGAAATTCATCCCAACGGCAAGCCTGATAAAAATAAATAAAAACATACAAAAATATAATCTGGAGTATACTGACATCAACAGAATTTTGTTAGAATGAATACAAGATACACAATTTTCTCATACTCTCTACTGCACTACACAAATTACACGAATTATTCACAGTAGACATTGGTACAAATGTAGACTTACACAATATTGAGTTCGCTCACTTTTAATTGAAGATTCTTTAAGTATAATGAGCTCGACATAAAGTAAGGATAGGCTGTTATGATTCTAGTTTGAACTGAGAGTTTTGAGGCACCTAAAGCTTGATAAAAGTAAATATTGATTTGTGATAACGTGACAAACCAAAAAAAGAATTCAAGTCTTTAGCAACATTTTATTCTTATTGTTATAACCCACATAATTGCATTTTAAACTTGGAGAGTGACAGGGTTGCACTCACCTGATAAAAACCTTCAACTTGATATGTCATATGATATGCTCTGAATAACCATGACAACTACACAAATATAGCCAAGTACATGCATTATTGTCATCCTCATTATTACTTGAATTACATAATTTCCTGAGACTGGAAAAATGACACGTTTGCACTCACCTGATAATAGCTTCAATTTGATATCCGATATGGCCATATTCTGAGTAACTTGCAAAAATCTATAAATAGTGACATGTAAAATAGATGGGTCTTTATGAAATGTGACTGGGTGGATTTTTGTGGGAATTTTTTAGGTCAATACGGCACTGTCAGGAATCTGTCTGCCAATTTTCAGCTTGGTGCAAATTTTTTCTAGGTTTGATCACTTTTTGAGTTATTATTTCGACCACACTATAACATCAACTTAGCGAATTCAAGTTAGATATCACTTCAGTCTCTCTGTGCATTGTTTGTTGGGCGCTAAAATTTTCACACTTCACCAAT
>CAJQUW010008540.1:0-55874 GCA_907163375.1 Prostheceraeus crozeri | reverse complement strand
ACCAATTTTTTTTGTTTTAAAATGGTCTGAAACCACTTCAGTGTCAACCTGCTTTCGAAGGAAGTAGCCCTAGTGAGCACAGAATGCGTGTCAAGTCATTTCATGCTTCACGAAGTTTTCCCGCTACCCAGCTTCGTTACGAATTCGTTACGCGGGTGGGCGATCTAACGGGGTAAGAAGTTCGTACTAGAAAAATTGCTCTTATTGCAGTTTTATAAAGTTCAGTACTTCATTTTTGCCGTATGTTATCACAACCAAAATTTACTACTTTTTAGGAGTGGTAGGACGCACTGGCATATACGTACATGTATATGCCAATTTCGAAATCGGTTCGAAATGACTCGCATCCACTCTATATGTGAAAATGTTCATGTTTCGTGATGTTTCAATCTATATTTATTAAAATAATTCGAAATATGTAAAGAAATTACAGCCGCGTTTAGTGGGTTAAATTAAGATTCTTAATATGATTTGCTTATGAAAACAAATATCTCTTTATGCAAGCTCAGAAACCAGAGACGAAAGTGACGAACAATGTGAGCAATTTATTTAGTGCCAAAATTTCAGACTTCGTCCTTCGTCAAGGCAAAATGTATAAACGCGCACATACTGACGCAGCTTATATACCATGAATATAGCACATATGGAGCATATAACACACATCAAATTAGAAGTCAGTCATTTCATTTCTTCTGTTCATTTTTGGTTCTAGCAACTTGATTTTGCTAGCTTCGACAGTGTAGTATCGACAGGATCACTATCAATAATTTGTGAATGGAAGCTATCAATCGAACCATTGTGATCTGGATATCTATCAATCAAATACTCGTAGTTAGGAAAGTTGCTGCCTTTGTTGCAGGCACTAATACTATTGCGATGTTCAAAACATCACAAAAAAAGGTTACTTTTGCCGATTTAGTATTCTACATTATTTGCAGCTAAATTTATAGAGTTATAGACCTTTAAACGATCATTACAACAAAATTTATCACTGAGAAAACCACACAGATTGCAATTATCATATTTCCTGATTTTTTTGTATTCAAGGCACTAGATAGAGACTTACTTGGCTTACAAATGAGATTAGCGTTTATATTGTATTTGTTCACAAGTTCGTGAATCTGAGTTTTGTCATCAATGAAGTCGAATTTCAATTTAGTTTTACTCTCCATGTGTTGTTTTTTCGTTTTCGAATTCTTTGAATTCTTGTTTTCACAAAAATCTACATCAGTAAATCCATTATTTCGACAATTGTTTTTCAGTTTACTAATAGCCATTTTTCTTTTTCGGAATCACTGCATAATTTGTACTGTTTAATTGTATAATTTGATATAGCTTTGTTCTACATGATTGGGTAAATAGTTATTTTTGATCAAATAAATCCCCGAATAATGCTCAACAGCATTTCCATTTACTTCAATGCTAATATCCAAAACATTTAGAATTTCTTTAGGAATTTCAATGGCAAACTGGATATCATTGATCATAAAAGCGAGCACTTCCAAAAGGCTTGTGTTGAGAGCAAAATTTTTTAGATGAAAAGGGCCAATGATTTCATTGTCAATATATGCGGCATAAATACGGGAATTTAATTTACAGCCATCATGCAGAAGCTTTCAAGCCTCCTGCTCCTTGAACGAGACATAGACAATGGCGAAAGTTGGGCTACAATGGGATCCCATAGGACATCCCTTCTTTTGAATATAGTGTTTGCCGTGATACTCTATTTCATAATTAAGTAAAACAAAAGGTAATATCTTTCTAACTGCCTATAGGTTCAAGCCGGAAGTATCTAAATGGTCCCAATACATTTCAATAAAAAAGCCTGTTCTACCATCTTGAATATGTTTGCTCGTATATGAATTCTTTACATCATAGGACATAAAGTAGGACACAAGGTAGGACACAAGATAGGACACAAGGCGAAAAAATACATAATAGATTAATAGTTGCACATGCCATTTGCCTATTGATTCCAAGTTTAATAGGTTTTGGTGTTTACCTGGGAATGAGAGCCAATAATTGCCGCTGATCTCAAGATCACTTTTTCCGAAGAATCTAACGCAAACGTTTTTCACTTGGTTTTTAGCTTGTCTTCTCGAAAACCAAATGTGAAATGATGATACAAAATTATGACCCGTCAGAAAATCAGAAGCAAAGTTTGCTACTGCCAATCGAGTATCGATTTCGGCCGCCTGAAAAGCCATCATAGCGGAGGGCCGAAATCGATCGTCAGTAGCAAACTTTGCTTTGTTGGTTTTTTGATAAATATGGCTGAACAATTCATTTCAATTTTTAAATAATTAAAATCTAAAATGTAGATTATCCCTTCATTCTTGACTCGGCCCGGAGGGTTAAGCTTTAACATCGCCTCAGCATCTTCATTTCGGTCACCATCAGCCTTTGTGTATCTTTCTTCCTCGGTGCCCAACATTCTCCTCCATAAGTCACTGCCGGTCGAATCATGGTCTGGAGGAATTTTGATTTCAGCTTGAGAGGAACTCCTTTCTCGTAAATAACTCCTGTCACTTGCCTCCAACCTTATCATCCTGTTTGCATGCGATTTTTGATGTCCTGCTCGCAAGATGATGTTTCGTCTAAGAGTGAACCGAGATATTTGAACTTCTTAACCGATGGGAGAAGGGTTCCATCCCGCTGGAATTCTTCATCGTTCGCAGCGGTGGAGAGGTATTCACTCTTACTTCTGCTAATTCGGAGACCATTGCTTTCCATGGCATTGCGCCACATCTAACGCCCGTTTTGTACTGTTTTTGTAGAATACCCACAAATCACCAGATCGTCGGCGTAGAGCATTTCTTTTGGAGGACTAATCTCCAGATGCCCAGTTATCACATCTAAGACCAGTAGGAAGATATATGGGCTCAACACTGATCCCTGGTGCCAACCAAGTTTGGCTTTCACAACTGTTAGAGTATCTCGATACATGTCCTGAATCAGTGAGACATAGGCTACATCTCTGGCACCTTATTCCGTCTCAAACAGTTGATCAATGATTCTCGAGGAACAGAGTCGTACACTTTCTCTAGGTCCACGAAAACCGCCCTGAAAGGCTAGTTTCCCTCCCCCAGGTTCTCCATAGACTCCACAGGTCTCTCATGGACTCTTAATTTAGATAGTTACCTGAGTAGAACGATTACAATTGAAATATAAATAGGCCTAGCTATATATTCTCAATAGGATGTGAATGCTGATAAATTTTATGACATACTTAAGTTCGTGTATAATAATTACACTGATAATCAATCATTCATTGAAGCAAGCGAATGAACATAAAATACAGTTGTCAAAAGTTATCATTAAAATTTTGCATTATGGAAGATACTAAATGCGGTGCGCACCAAATAGCTCCTGATAAGAATCCTGAAAGCGATTAGCTGTTAATAAGAGTAGACTGTAGTACATGTACATGTAAAGAGTACATGTAGTAAACTAGAAGTCACTGAAGGTGGAATGTTCTTCATGGGGGTGACGACGGTATATTGCAAGCAAATCAGTCAATTATATACTTTCCCTAATACAACAGAAACCAATCAATTAGTTTCAATTATTCGATGGTCCCAATCAATTAATTGAGCCGAACTATTTGCATTTAAGTCTTGATTAAAATTTCTGCAACACGGAATAGTGCAATTGCAATAAAGTTAACTACTTGAGTTCCTATTGTAGCAGCAAGCATCGTGAGTCGTGAGACCGCCTCCTAATGCAACCACAGAATTAGATTGTTTAACTGTTTAACTCTTTCAGTATACTAGAAAAGAAGACTAATTCAAAACGATGGCACATGCTGGAACTTAGTAAGTGGGCAAAAAGGAATTCCAAAAACCTTACAGAGATAGGAAAAACAGTCGTGCGTCGCTTGTGTATTGCTGTGAATTCCTCTAACATATTTCGATTACCACGATTCCTTCAGATTAGAAGAATTCAGATCATTGCGCACAAGTTTTCTCGCTAATTTTGGTCCGTCAGATTCTTTGTTTAGAAGTTGGCAGGCGTAAAAGATTTAGTTCACTTCATGTCTTCGTAGAATTTATCAATGAATGATACTGTGACAGTGAAGTGTGACCGAACAAAGAACTCGATGGGTATGACACGTACGCCACTGGCTACTGTCTGTTTTTTGACTACTGTCATTGTTTGACCGCAGATCGTGGGTGGTGTGTGCCAATTCAGTAACGCATACGAGATATGACTCTGTCCGTCTAGAAAGCAATGACTACGGGGAACGAGCAGTCTAATTCTGTGAATGCAATTGTTCCTCTAAAATCATATTTTCGTATATGTTTACTAAGAAGGCTGAGCGACACTCAAAAGAACAAATATATCGATCAGCTTCACGTAAACATACTTGTTTTACTTAAAATCAACTTTCCCAATGTCTCGATATCAATTCAATAAATTAATGCAAGTAAAATAAGCATTCGTAAAAGGGGTCAGCAGGTTCGCGAGCCGAGTGAAAGCTTTCGGTCCGCTGCAGACGAGCGGCCGGTAGATCAGCCAGCTTAGCATCCAGCCCAATGCAATTGCATGTAAAGATGCAAATGATGTTTGAGTTTGGTGTACTATCACGATGGTGTAGACCTTATTCCGAAATATAAACATGAAAAATGATGCTGGGACACATCACAAAATGTCATGTCAGATAAGATAATACAATTCGAAATATTTCACATGTCATTCTTGACGGTTCGAGTATTTACCCATTCAAACACACTGCCACTTCGTGTTTGTCTAAAAGAAGCTATACTTGTTTGCCTTTTTTAGCTTCAGGTTTCCTGGGACGGTTCGAGCATGACGTTTGAGACAGAAGCAGATATACTCATTATGTGTACCAATATAATATCAACAGATGCAGGCGTGATGACTGTCATAAGCTTGTTTACTAGTAATGCACTTCGAATGAGCAAATACTAAACCTTCCTGTTTTTGATTACACATCGTTTTCTACACAATAGATCAGTTTTAAGTTCAGTTATCACTTCTAAGAATTTTATTTCGCACCGCACACTATTCATGATTAACAAGGAAGTTTGATTGTCTATAAGCAAGCATCAATAAGCAAGTCAGAACTTGATGATGGAGTTTTATGTTGAATCCCTGAGTGTCACTGTCACTTTCCCTGCTGTAGCAAAAACTTTATTCAACTATTCAATCAAAATGAGCTTCAGCCTAGCCGCTGTATTTTTCTTATAGAACTCGTTGGATGCAGGTAGCCTATACTATAGTACGACAAAATTTAGAATTTCTTTCACATATAAGTATATAGAATTTCACATATACTTGAAAAGATTTTCGGACAGCAGCCTCTTCAGAGGCCGCATACGCATGTAGATGCGTAATGCTGCTTTTATTCCGTCAGAGGGCGGCTTCAAATATTCTTTTGTCATAGGGTTGGTATTGAGAAAAAGCGGTGTGACCATCGGTGTGACTCATAAATGTAAATCCTCTGAGCCCTAAGGTAACCTGCACTTTAAAATCAGTTTCAGGACTGTTCTACTACGTATATCACAGACTGTAAACTGTAGCAGGCCTATATAGTGAAATATAGAGAGATACATGTAGGTATCAATCTATGCTCGTGTTTGGAATTTAAATGTCCTTTATCGTATGAGCAGAAGAAATTCGAAAAAAAGTAGTTCTCCTTTTTGTGCTGATTTTGCAAGGCCTTGGAAATTTGAAGCAACAACCGCTCATTGTTCTTTTACTTTACTACTGCATTTAGCTGCAATCCATTGCTTGAAAGTACATTAGGTCCCCAAATAGCACAGCCGACCCTCAACTGAAAAAGCGAAGTGCCGCGCTTTTTCGAATGACCATGTTCTTTTTTGAAAGTAACATCCAAATAAGGAAGCACAAAAGCAAAAGTACTTTGATTTGCACGCTTTGGAAAATGTTAGTAGTAGTTTTTGATCTATGCAGCGCAAATTATTATAGGAAAATGTAGTACTGGTATGATTATATGCAGCATAGTGAACCCTCTTAATGTCCTCTTGTTTTTGAAGATTTCTAATATTTTTGAATATTTTTAAAGGAATGATTTTGTTTTTGATTTAAAAGTTCTTAGTTGCATTTTTGCATCAAAGGTAGCACAAGTTGCATTCGCTTTAGTGGGAATTTCAGCAAAAGTGCAAATTTGAATCAGTAAAAGGGGGGATGACTAAATATTTTTAATTCTGTTTACTTAGTTTTTTTCTTTGTGACTTAGTACCAAGTAACAAACTATATACCATGCAAAACTTAAATAGATAATTTTGAGGTTCAAAACAGATTAATAATACGAAAACAAAGTGCAGGCCTTTTGTAAAGTTCTCCCCTTTCAAGCATGATTTTCAAGAATGTTTTTTTTTGAATTCATTTATTTCGAAATTTTTGTGAATATGAGCCTTGAGATAGATATACTCTATTTTACTTTCTGAAGCGGCCTTGGTTAAATCGCATCATAGCTTAGTTGGGAATATTACACAAAATACTAACTTAAGAACCGCTGGAGTTGTTTTCGCCTATTTTACTTTGATTCCTATGAGGATGTCTGCCCAAACCAATCAATCGACAATCGAGTAGATGTCTTATTTGTAACATATGTTATTTGAATGGCTTTAAGAATCAGTAGGTATTTTATTGTTACATCTTGACGTAGCATGAAGTGAGTATTACTCTTTAGTCGTATATATTAATTACATAAAACTTTACCTGACATAGAGTGACCAGTTGCGAGTCAGGCGATGCATTTCACAGGCAAGTAAAGAGAGTTTTGACTCCGGTTCTAATTTATTGGTCGAAAATAAGAGGATAAAAAAGTTACAAGCACACGTCTGTGAACGGGCACGGCCTCGTCGGAGCCTTCTTAACGGTTGGGCAACAAATGGGTCAAATGGCGGTCGGTGTGAAGATTTTTAAAGAAGAGAAGTGATATTAGATTTTTGTTGCTTGTTTTGCTTGTTGGGTGATCTAAGTGAAGAAGGGACTGTAATGTGTGTACAAGGTCTTGTTATGTCTGATTGTTGGCTGTGTTCAAGTAATAGCTTTTTTTCAGTTGAATGTTGTGTTCGAGTGGTCGTCAGCTTAGCAATGAAATCGACCTGAAAATTCCTCAGATACTAACCTAGATCATTATGTTTATTTTTATTATGCTCATAGAGAGCGCTGGATGCAGACTTATTAATAATTGCACGTTAATAAGTCTGCATCCAGCGCTCTCTATGAGCATAATAAAAATAAACATAATGATCTAGGTAGCATCGAGGATTTTCAGGTCGATTTCATTGCTAAGCTGACGAACACTCGAGACACAACATTCACTGAAGCAAAAGCTATTACACACTTGAAGCCAACAATCAATAGAAGACATGAATTACCTTGCTACAGTCTGCCTTCTCACTTTGATCACCTCACATTCAACAAGCAACAAAATTCTTAATATCATTCACTTCTTTATAAATCTTCACACCGAGTTTGCAGACCGCCATTGGACCATCAACCGTTAAGAAGGCGCTGGACGCCGAAGGCCCGTCACGCTGTGCGACGTGTAACTTTATATCCTTTTATTTTCGACCAATAAATTAGATCCGAGTCAGAAACTCTCTTTACTTGCCTGTGAAATAAACTATACCTGCCTTCCTTGTCATCACTTTTTATCATGCTACGAGGATTATATATTGTTGTATTTAAATGTTATTTTAATTTTAATTAATATTGTCGTTCCATATTAGAACTACATGGATAATTTAAATCTTCATGTAGGCACTGTCTATAGCATTTTACGCTATAGTTTTAAATTTAGTTCTATGTTCAATACAGACTTAGACGATATTACAATTCTCAAAAATACTATTATTAGCTAAACATA
This sequence comes from Prostheceraeus crozeri, assembly GCA_907163375.1. NCBI lineage: Eukaryota > Metazoa > Platyhelminthes > Polycladida > Euryleptidae > Prostheceraeus > Prostheceraeus crozeri. The sequence goes on along the minus strand of CAJQUW010008540.1, from coordinate 48,010 downwards.
TCCTATCACATTCTATAATGTGTCGTACAGCATAAAGCAAAATAGAATGCACCGTCAAGTATGTGCAATAAATAATTGTATAAAATTATTTCATCAATGCACTAATTTTTGCTTTGATTGTCAAAAACAATATTTTAATAATAAGGCCTATATTAAAAAATAATCTTGCAAAGTTTTTTGTTTGAGCAGCACAGTACTCAAAATTGCGAGGAAAAGTCGTTTTAATGTACGTATTTATTGCCAGGAGACACATAAAGAACATGGTCATGAACTTAGTAATTGTCTGTAATGCAAATATAGTAATTTTTCAATCCCATGACCTACATCCGCGAATTTTAGGAGTACAGTTTAACTTTAGCATCATTCAGCATTATTTAATTATCCTCCAAGTTCCTTTAAAATAGCTTCTTTTTCAGATCATCATCCAAAGCTATTATTGAACTTCTCCACAGTGTACAGTTTTGTTGCTTTGTTTGTCCGCTGCAAACGTTGGTGCATACCATGGAAATTCTCGCATGAAATTATAAACTCAACCTATCACATCTGCATAGTTTAAAAAAAAACAACTTTCTCATGTTCTCAAGAGATATCAAGTTTCTCTTTATGTTGAATCTTCCATTGTAAAAGCAACAAATACGGTACATTGACACATCAGCATATTTGACAATGTTTTCAAGAATTATGTGGTTCTAAGCACACTCACACTGTAGAGAAAATTATGCATTTTTACAATTCACATAAGCCCAGGTTTTTCTTGTTACATACAATAAAGAATTACAAAAGTAAATGGCACACAACATATCCAATCCATTCACCTATATAGTCTCCAAAGCATGATACACATAGATTGTTTCAAAAGTCTCATAGTTCTTCATTTCAAGTCAAAAAGAACAATGACCCGAAAACATCACACAAAGAAAAGCTTTCGATATAGGCCTCGGTTGTGAATAACCTGAAGCCATGCATTAGACCTAGCAATTTAAAAATAAAAGTATATTTTTTTATATGAATTATTAATATAATTTATTATATTTTATATGATATTGCAATTTATTCAAATATATAAAAAATTATTAATTGGTTTATTTTAAAGTAAAAACATAATTTCTCTGATATGCTGTGGTTGTATAGTAGGTTTTTGCTCTGTGTGATGTTTGTTGTATGATAAAAGGGTTTCTTCTACTTTCATGTCATTTGCGCACATGAATATTTTGAAGTTATCGTGTGTTGTTACTTGTTCGATGAATGAATGTCGAGATTTCTGACAGTGGACGACCATGTGCTCATTTATCCGGGTTTGTAAGTGACGTTGCGTCTTTTCGATATATGACATCTCACAGTGCCCACATTTGAATTCATGCACCAAAGATGAGTACACGTTTGAGAGGATAGGATCTTCATTTTGTTAAAATGTGCTGGACTTGTAAGTTTTGAAACATATCATCATTTTGGTTTTATTTAAAGTGCTGTTGTCGATAAGAGGACGACCTTCCCGAGGTGAAGGCTTAGCTTTTGGCAATGTCAATATGATGCTAACATCGAAAGCCAAGATTCCCCGAAAGATCATCGAACTCCTCTATAATATCTCAGCAAGGACAAGAGTTTTGTCACGACTCGCCCCGATATGGGAAATGGAGTGGCCATCATCAACGCGAGTGATTGTCACCAAATTAAAATCAATCTTGGCTGATTCAACAAAGTTCTGACCTGCTTACAAAATCAAAACGCGATATTGTCATAGCAAAATATACTAAACATACTTCAGCTGAACTTGAAAAAAGTGAGGGAAGAGCTCATGGAAGGCAAACGCAAATACGCAATCAACCAAGCAGACTTTATGAACTTCCAAAGATGCACAAAGATGGAACGGACCCAGTCCTTCGACCCATTTAATCGATGACCAACAGCTATTGTAAAAACTTTAGTAAGTGGCTACTTGATCTTTTGGCGTCATCTGTGCTAAAATAATATTCGGTGAAAGACAGCTTCGACTTACGAAAATATCTTCAATACAGATGTCAATTATACATATTCGAGTTTTCGTCCCAAAAGCCTCTTTACCAGTGTACCTGTCAAAAAGACAATAGCTCACACCTGTGACATTGTCCCTGACAATAAGATTGCTTTTAGCAAGAAGACTCTTGAGACCCATCTCCATGGCTATTGTAGTGGAGTGCCATTTATCTTAAAATGAGTAAATCGATGTGCAGCATGAAGGCATCAGCATGAGGCCACCAGAGGCTGAGTTTGCTATGATTTTAATCGAGTCTCGCGTCTTTGTCCAATCGTTCGTAGCGACTTTGTAGCGATTTTATAAAAGTAAAGATGAAGTTATGCTTTCCTTAGCCAACTAAGTACGATAGACAAAGATACACAGTTGAGCGAATGTTTCTATTGACTTCGTAGACATGACCATTTCTTTCACAGACAGTAGTCATAACTCTAAGTGGTTTATTAAACCTGTTGGCGATGGTCTGTATATCCCTAGAAGTTCCTATTGTCTCTCCCCCTCGCAATGTAAAATTAACATCACAGTGACTTTGAAAAATTAAATCTGAAAAGCCTACAACTGATAGTTGCGACATGAGAAACCGAACAGGAGAAAATCATAAAGGAAATATTTAAAAGGATCGGATGCCTACCACCCAAAACAAACTCAAAAATGCATGAATGGAAAAGTCACCAAAATGCACCTCCCAATTTGGATAAAGTTAACGAAGATAAAGCCAAAATCTATTATGGTCCTCCTTTCATTAAAGAATGTGAAAAATTCCTTGTAAAGAAATTCATTAAATCAACTGCACTGTACATAAATAAAACCAAAATGATGATATGTTTCAAAACTTACAAGTCCAGCACATTTTAACAAAATGAAGATCCTATCCTCTCAAACGTGTACTATCTTTGGTGCATGAATTCAAATGTGAGCACTGTGAGATGTCATATATCGAAAAGACGCAACGTCACTTACAAACCCGGATAAATGAGCACATGGTCGTCCACTGTCAGAAATCTCGACATTCATTCATCGAACAAGTAACAACACACGATAACTTCAAAATATTCATGTGCGCAAATGACATGAAAGTAGAAGAAACCCTTTTATCATACAATAAACATCACACAGAGCAAAAACCTACTATACAACCACAGTATATCAGAGTAATTATATTTTTCTTCTAATTGTTATTGCTTTTGATCTGATTTTGAGGCGCTTCATCTGAAATTGCATCAATATTTGCTTCTCATCGTTAAGTGATGCCTATGGATGAGTGTATCAGCTCAAAATCGCTCTCCCAATAAGGTGCAGGTTCCATTCTTCAATACATTGGGTAAATTTGCAATTAATATATTTCACTATTTTTTAATCCAGTATTGTTGAACCATAGTGAAAAATCAGTGGAAGAACATCGTCCATTCAGATTGATTTGTATTAAATAGGCGTTCCACGAAAATTTAGTTATTTTGGTATTTTAGCTGCTATCTACAGACTGAACAAAATAAAACTAAGTTATAATAATACAAATATAATATAATGTGTAAGATACATGGCATATATGAAACAGAGTAATATACCAATTAATTTGATGGAACAAGTACGAGTATAGAGCAATCTCCAAGCCATAGTGGAACCTCTCTTCTTCTTTTCAAGGACTCCCTGAATACAGCTGTTTTCACTCAATGTTGTCACGTGTCTGCTATTTCATCACATGTGCTTTTCTCTTATGTTGTAACGTTGACCAGCAGTATGCGCACGATGCACCATTGTAAAGTTGTCCCTCAAGCTTTTTCGATACGCTTTCAGATAATAAAATAATTGAAATAATGGAACTTACATTTTTTGCTGATCCGTCTGCTTTATTGGAAAGAAATAAAGATGAAGTTTCGACGTTTGATAATTTTTGACTAATGTGACCTGATCCAGCTTGCATTTCAGTGCTTTTATTTCTCTGAAAGCTTCTTGAAAATGTCACCTAACCGGGTGGGGTGGGGAATTCTTCACTTCACTATTTTTCATCCTTCGGCGGAAGTTACTATATCATGATATTTTATAAGATCAATTCTGTTTTGATTAATAATGATGCAAAATGACAGGATATTACCTCCGGAAAAGTGACATTGATTTGCTAATACTCGCTAACTATTCCAGTGAAACAGATTGGTCCCAAAATTGCGTCTTAATTAACAAGAAAGCTGCAATTTCTGTAGAAGATCACATTTAGACAAAAAATATTTGGTATATCAGAAATTTCTAAAGAGAAGATCTTGCGTGAATTATACTCGTATCAGCCAACTATCAAAGTCAATAGAACACTTTCTTTTGGTCTCAAGCATGTACCTTTGGGAACTGAGGAATTAAGCAACCAAGTGATTAAGTGAAAATTGAATGATGTACATAAGTACTATCGTCTGATTTGATTTGATTCCACGCTACCATTAATTAAACTACTCCATAACCATGGTACCTTATTTTGAAGATACGCCTTGAAAAATGGCGCGTCTTTGATGTAAAAGACGACATTAAAAGCGAAAGGAAAATATATAAGAATATTGATGTAGCCGTAATATGTGACAACGGCTGTGCCCACATAGCAAAGATTCGTCGCTTCAGACGGGAAATTAAAGAGAAATTGCGTGACAATTAAATAGCATAAAGCATCAGGAAAACAAAAGATAACGTAAAGCAAACTCATTGATAGCAATGTAACGGTTACACGATTTTGACTGCGAGAAATTTCTTTTTCCTCTGGAATAATGTGAACACTTTTTGTTTGCCTAATTATCTTCCTCAGACGCACAATGATGAAAATGTTCATTATCAGCACCAATGAGACAGGCAGCAATCCATCAGCAAACATTGCTTGATAAACATTGAAATAAGAAGAAAGATTCGGTGACGTTATCCAGCAAGCTGATATATAAGCTGTAACATTTGGTAACCAAAGCGCGTTTGCTGAAGTTCCTATAGCTAGCATGAGAGGTAGAGCAAAAATAAAGTGTATCAAATAAGTGATGGATAAAATGAGAAATGACGTTTTTAGAGTAGCCCTCCGGTATGATATTGGCTTATAGATAGCCCATAGACGATCGAAGTTAATAAGAACCAAAGTGATTCCGGAGGGAGTTCGCGCTAAATATTGCATTGTGTACACATACCTGCAAACGATTGGATTTGAGTTCCAATCAATTGCATAAGGAGTAGAACCGAAAACACCCCCATAGAAATATGCCAATCGAGGAATAAATGCCGATGTCGCATTTAATATATCAAACGCAGCCATGAAAAACATGTAAAGGTGGTGCTTCAACCACTGGTTACGATACCGGAGGAAAACAATGAAAATAAAAATGCCAGTGATGAAAGAAATAGTCAATAGGATCATGGGTAGAATATTGGACCAACCATATGCCGCTCGATTCTTCAGGTAATCCAAAATGCATTGCAGATTAAGCACCGGAGTAATATCCACAGACGATTCCATACTTCATTATAAAAAAAATCTAAGATATCTAACTCAAATAATTCTAAAAAAAGACAAGTGAACGAATACCTGTATTGGATGAATTTCCACCAATTGTATCACTTCGATCATGAGGTAAAATACTCCTAGTGAAGATGCACGTGTTGTCAGAAGTATTCGTCCATCAGTGTCCTAGATCATGTTATCACTTTTTGTCTCTCTCACATTAATCCGAAAGTGATGCGATGGTTTCGCGAAGGCTGCCATAATAATTCAATAATTTCCCATGTTGTTTTTCATGTATGCGTTGCACATAAAAGTCAACACTTTTTCATGACATTTGACGAATGGAAAAATCGAATCTAAGATGAAAGGAAACGGATTGTATGGAAAGAAAAAATATTGTTGGTAGCATTAGTGCATTTAGAAATAGCGTGTAGATTGAATAGCGTGTCCAATCCACCATGGAGATTGGAGATGAATTTTTTTTTTCGATCGCGAAAGGGTTGAATTTAACTTTAATAATTCAGCTATTGGCAATTTGTCTATTGCATCACTGTGAATGAAGAAATTGATGCAAAAAAATAAACCCATCCGAGTGATCAATTATTGAAACAATCGATCAATCAGACAAAGAAACTTTCATAACAAGTTTGCGACCGGCTGAGTTATACATACAAAACTGAAATATTGCATTTTGCTGGGAAGCTAGTAATGTCGTTTTAAAATTTTCTTTTTATCAACGATCAATCCTATCGAAGCATGCAATCTGAAGATGGGTGGAGTTGACCTCACCGACCAGCTAATTGCTGGTGTTACTAACTGCGTTCGAAAATCGCACGTCTGGTTCAACAAATTTGGATTTCTTTTCTTACAAAGACTTGAACTGAACACATTTATTCGCTTCAAAAAGGAACGTGAACCAAAGATACAATTCTCCAAAATTTTTTGAAACACGTGTCATCGTTTATTTGATAGGATTAGGCATAGCTTCTGATCCACAGAGGATGAGATTGAATAGATTAGGGCTGTGAGGTAAGTTACCGCGCGGTAAGTTACCCGGTAAATTACCCGATAAATTACTCGGTAATTTATTTTATAAATTACCGGGTAATTTATTCTTATATTTATGTTTTCTCTGAAAATAATTGTTTGTAATGTGTTATGCTGAATTAAAACAATTCAAAATGAACTCTGCTAAATTTTTGCTTTAATACAAGTGTAATTTCGCATCATAAGTATGGTTTCAGAGAAAATTGATTTTACATTTTTAATGACCTGGGTTATAAATTACCGTCTCCTATAAAATACTGTTAAATCATTATCTCAGAAAATTATCAAGATATATAAATTTCTTTTCGGTATCCTTTTCCCAAGCGTCATACATCGTCATACTTCGACAGATGAAAATATCATAGATGAAAAAGCAACAACCTCTTCTAATCTCAGTACTGCGAACAAAGAAACAATTAGAGAAACCGTCAAAGTCAAAGATCTTGAAGGAGCAGGTTCTACGTCAAAGAATACTGAACAGAGACAATTGACTCCATTCATCGATCGAATCAGTCTCATAGAACAAAGGGAAATCGAAATATCTTTAGCAGGCGCCATTTATGTTTCTGCAACGCCGTTGAGTATAACGGAAAATCGTTGGTGGCGCCAATTTTTTCACAAGATTCGCCCAGCTTTTCAAATTCCGTCAAGACATCTTCTTAGCAATTCTCTGTTGATGAATGAAAAGAAAACTGTCGATTCACTAATCAAAGATCTGGCGTCTGATTCGAAATGTATCACTGTCTCAGCTGATGGTTGGTCGTGTGTCGCAAATGAATCGCACATGCAGACACTATTCTTCACACCAGAGCCCATTTTCTTCAAAAGCGTTCACACAAATGAGAGGCGGCACACTGCTGAGTATATCGCAGAATGTATTATTGTTGCAATCCAAGAATTTTGCAAACTGAACCAAATTGAGTCGGAAAGATTGAAATCTCTAGTCAACAACGCAGTCAACATGGTCGCGGCTTGGGAGATAATCAAAGAAGAATTTCCAAATGTCACCACTTATGGATGTTTAGCCCATGGGATAACTATACCTATGGGTTTCTGACATACGAAAAATGATATCGTTGAGCAGTGTACTCGCAGAAAATTTGGAAATAACCAAATTTTTCAAATATCGTCATGTGCCAAAAGCCATTCTTCTTCAACACGGAGGTTTGAATGTGAAGCTGGCTTGTCCGACTCGATGGTCCAGTTACTATGAGATGTAGCAGCGAAACTTGCGTATAAAGAATGCCCTAAGACTAGCCATTGACTCAAACTGCGACGCTCCAATCCATCTGCAAATGAGAACCTTAAACGAAGATGACTTCTGGGTTCCTACCAAAACCGTCGCGGCTTTACTGAAACCTGCAAGTCATGCTATTTCAGCAGCAGAAGGCGACTTCATCTCAATCTCGATAGCGCCGGAGGTGTTTTCATACATGGAAGCTTCAATGATCCAAACTCTACGCCAATCATTTCTTTCTGATGAAGAGAAAAAATGTGTGCAATCATTCATCGAGAATCGCCGAAAATTCTGCATTTCCTGGCAGCACTATGCAGCAAACCTTCTGGACCCCAGGTTCAGGGGTAGAACTCTAACGGAACAACAGTTGGTTCTTGCTGAAGATACAATCTTCGAAATTGCACAGAAAACGAAACTCTCAACGACATCTGTATCTAAGGATCTGCTTGAATATAGAACAAGATCGGGTGCTTTGTTCAATTCATCCCGCATGATTTGGAAAGTCGGATACGACATGGATCCGATTAAATGGCGGCATTGCTATAGGAATACGCGACAGCTGAATGTGGTAGCGGTCGTTCTTCTTTCGATGTCGGCCACAACTGCTGCGGTTGAGAGAGCAAATAAGGAATTCAGCCTTCAAAAAACGAAACTCAAGAACTCCTTGACTGACGAAAGAGCAAGTATTCTGACGTCTGTTGCTTACAACCATAAAATAAAAAGTCGACTTGAAGAAGGAATCGGTCAAAAGAAGAGCAAGTGTCATCCTATTTTTTAAAAAAAGTGAAGATTATGACCCGAATCATTTGCTCAAAGTTGGTGGTGCTGTGCAGGATTCCTCTGATAGTGACGATGACGAAGACCACATGGAAATAGACGAAGTGGATGATGACAAGTTTTTGCAGTCCGAGAGGGAAGCCATCCCTTTGAATATTCCTCTGGAGGTCGGGACTTTTGTGGCAGCACGAATCATCGTTGAAAGCAGGGGAAATCATGGTTTGAAGTACAAGGTATTCATTGGAAAGATAACGGAAATGTTGGAAGAAGATGATTTCACTGTGTCTTTCCTCAAAGTGAATAAATTCGGTACATACACATTTCCAGAGGTTGTCGACGTGTCAACTGTTGATCGAAAGGATCTATGTGCCATTTCAGCACCAGATGTTGGAAGACGCGGTGACTTCTCATTTCCAACTGAAGAAATAGAGCGTGCTGCTCTTCGTTTATCTTCTTAATTCAGTGCTCTTACTGCATGGCTACTATTTGTGGCAATCACTGATCATGTTTAGTCTTATTTTTTAGCATTTTGTCCTCCTTAAATTTTCTCAGTACCGGTACATGTAATTTCCGTAATTGTTGATATTCAGCTTTACCGCAAAATTTCAATTTTCTGTAATATGCACATACTCAAATTCATTATTAAGTTATTGTCATCTATTAACGAGTAGATGAAGAAAATATTGTGTGTACCTGATAAATATTTACTATATATTATTCATTTACAAAATATCCTAAACATGAAATAATAGGGAAGAAAGACTTATCACCAAGCAAGGTTGCACACTTTCGTATATATTGGGAATCAAAACTCAAAACATAAAAATTCTTGAGCATCATCGTAAAGCGTTCTAAATTCTCTTAGTCCGATCAGTCAAATATCTGTTCCTATCATTCTTCTGTCAGTTTTAGGCCCTATCTGTTCTTCGATTGGCGTGTTCAGTGTAAACACACGGAACGAAATATAGTAAATGGTAACAATTAATGCAATAATAATCCTAATGCAACATCTTGATATGAAGTGCGGATTGATTAGTTATGAAATTCTTGCGTAGTTTTGCCCTGTGTTCGGCTTAATATGATCACAGCTTCCATTGGAGTATTAGTCCTCAATTGTTTTATATCTGTTCATGCTTTAGAAAGCATTAATATGAAATTGAATTTATCTACAATGTCGATGAAGAAATGTTTATGATATATTCTTATATCCAATCAGATTGATTCATATATGAACATTTCTTCACTTTTGAGAGGTGCATAATCCTGTAGCTTACATTGTAAGTAAATGCCCACCTATATTCATGAGATCCATACTAATGTTTGCTACGATTACCTTGCTAAAGAATGAATTATTTTGTTACCCAACATTTCTGTTATATACATTTTGTTAACATCTTTGTTATCGGCGCTGTCCGTGCTGATTAATCGAATTTTTGTAGTCCTCTTGTGTGCGCATCTTCGCATGTTTTGTACCATCTATCTCCAATCGTATTGATTTACTGGTATAAACATATTTTGTATGCAATTTTGACTTATATAAACACCGATGTATGCAAGTCCGAATAGATGAAGATTACATTTTATGTACGGTATACAATAATTTAGCGGTCTCTGAACAGTATATTCATTGAGATTATATCGAGTTTCACAACAATTTGTTTGCTGAAAGAGAAATATTTTTTGCCCAAAATTTTTGTTATCTTTTTCCATTTGCAGCAGTATATTAAAAGCATGTTTTTATCAAAATAAGTCTTTTATTCATAAGTCAATTTTGGTGAAAGTCTTAGGCCCTGTAGCCCTGTGTCTACATATAGCTGTTTTATTAAGAAGTTAAGACACGTGAATAAGAGAAGAGGTTTACAATGGATTTAATAAAATAATGAAATAGGCCTAGAATCGAATTTATTCCAAATTCCAACTTCAAGACCAAATTACACTATATCTGTGGCTATTGGCTGCAAAAAGCAATTGCAAACTTGGGCCAACTAACCTCAGGGGACGAAGTTGACAAATAGAGACTCAAATGGGGCGTTATGATTCTAGGTAGTCTTATAGAGTCAAATAGTCTTCTAATAATACATACTTGAATTGCTTGGGTGAGCCGGGCGCGCTGCTGCTATATTTTTCATAAATTACCGTAATTTACCGCATACATTACGGTAATTTTTGGTAAGTTACCGTCTTGGGAATGTTATGGTAATTTATACAGCCCTAGAATAGATCCACAGGCGTATACTCCACTCAGATGCACATGATTGAAGAAATCGGGGAGAAGAAAAGAAGACTCTGCTATCTTTGTAAACGAAGCGGACTTCGAAATCACAGATTCTACCAATGTGGTACTTGTGATTCAAATCCTGCTTTGTGTGTTGCACCATGTTTCAAAGAATATGGCCGATATATGTATATAAAGTATGTGGTCGAATTTCTTATAGAAATGGAACTAGGACAGTAGCCTACTACAAACATTATAGTTGTACTTTTAGAAGCAAAAAGTAAAACGCAAGCGCCAAGAGGAGATTTTCAAAGTTGTGGCCCTACCAGCTGATTTTAAAATATATATTGTATGAATTATAATATTTAAGTGAGGTAGCCATTAAATTATATTATCATTATTATGCATAACCCTTAAGAAGATGTGTTGGTAAAATGATTGGATTTAATGGGAAATGAACTTCGCTTTGTAGTTTGTAACAAAGTCCCTACGATAGCCGCCTGCAACACAACATAAATTCAATAGCTGCCAGAAGATCAGTACGACAGTCCGCACGTGCGGCAGTTGAGCGCAGGAAAATATGATTACTCAGTTACAAAATCTTGTTGGTTAGCCAGCGCTACTGAAAACCTTGTCACAAAGAGGAAATCACCAGAATTCTCGTGTGGAAACTTCTGAGGCAGCTATTTCACGAGGTGAGCGACCACGATGTGAGAAGTGCACGGAGGCAGGAAAACCCACCAGGCAATGTAATCTTGCAAATAGACACTGTTGAATATTTGTTTCAGGGTAGTTTGTGATCATCATTCTGTTGAGGCTTTGAAATGTCTAGAAAGTGAAAGCTTTCCTCTGAAATGCTTATCTGATAATTTAGAAACTGAAATATTTGACTCTGAACTATGCCCTGTTATTATATTTTTGTCTCCTAGGATGGGACGCCGGCACGAGTTTAGGTCAGGTGTTGCAATAACATATAGGCCAGGGGATTTTGTAGCATTCTATCCCATCATTGCACCCCATACCCAATATTTCATGTTTCAGGCCTATTAGGTTTTGTATAAGCCCGCACCCAAAGACCTGCTAACTTTAAATTGATAACAAATTTGTTTTTTTAAATTTGCTCATCTGACAACAATTACCTTATATATGAAAACATGAGTGCGTTAATCAAATGAATTAAAACCTATTTTTTCCAATTTTAGCCAAAGTTTTGCATATTAATAACAAGTTAAATTTGTAAATTAAATGCATGACATAAAATGCAAGACATGACACCCTTGCTCGGAAATGACTTGCAATTATATGAAGAAAACTATTATTGTATTGCTTTCCAGCATGAAATGAATACCGATATGCCATACGCCTTTACAATTTCAGCTATAAAACTTGTTTTAATGCAATTGCAACTCATAAACTGCTGCAGATTTGCACTGAAACAACATGAATGAAAATTTGCAGCTCTTAGATACTGCCTATATATACGAGTTAAATAGGTAGCACTAAAAAAAGGATAGTCAATAATTACAACAAGAAACGGAATCGTTTAAATTTTTTTAGAACCTTAGGCATTTGTGGTGCATGAACTTAATTATAAGATAATTTTGATGAGGCTACATGTCTGTTTATCATATGACAAGTGATCTGATACACTTGAATCTGCATAACAAATTTTAACAACAATTTTTATACTACGAGGCCTCTACCTAGATAGACCTAGAATCTTGAATGAAAATGAAACTAAAATTCTTGCCGTCTTGAATTCTAAGCATAGCAACATTAAGTTTACTATGGAGAGATCTCATAATAACAGCATTAATTTCCTAGACATGACGATTTATGTCTCGGAAAACGCTCTGTGTACTAAATGGTTTGTGAAACCGACGAACACTTATCTTTATACGCCTAGTATGTCATGTACTGCGAATAGTTATAAATTAAATGCCATCAAGGCTTTATATACCAGATCTCAGCGTCTCAGCTCTAGCGAGGAAGACAAGATTCGAGCTTCCACCACAGTAAAAGAAATTTTTACTCGTAACGGCTACAAAGCCAGTTTCATAGAAAAAGCTATTAAGGAAAGTAACTGTCCTCGTGAAATACCCACCACCGATAAAAAAGAATTTTTTTGGAGAATTCCATTCGTGAAAGAAAGCGAAAAAGAAATTCGCAAAGGAATTTATCAGTTAAACAAAAGTCTAAGCAAAAGTAAAATACGTCTAGCCTTTTACAGCTATAAAACGCAAAACATGATAAAAAACAAAGACCCAGTCCCCTTTTCCGTGTCTTCATCCATCGTATATGAATACAAATGTGAATGCTGCGAACAGTATTACATCGGTGAAACGCGGAGACATGCACAAACTAGAATAACGGAACATATCAAAGGCAGACCAGCATCAGAGATATCTATGCACGTTCATCCACCCTCACGTGATTCCTTCAAAATTCTCATGCGTACTTCCAACACACGTGTCGCTGAATCTCTATTCATAAAGCAGCACATCGACAAGAAGAAGATATTGATGAACAATAACTTGCGATCGGAAGAACTCTTTTTGTTTTAAACTTCGCTCTATTTTACCTTGTATATAAACGTGTCGATATTGTACATCTTTTAGACTGTGCATGCCACTGATGATGAGCGTAAACGCTTGAAAGCGCTATGGCGAATAGAATTCGATCACCCAGAAACTAAATTGATACCAGAAAAGGAAATTGCACTCACATCATTCACCCTTGCAGCATGTGGGTCAGGTGGGTCAAGTCGGTCAAAGATGTGGTGGGTCAGGTGGGTCGAGGGTCACATATGCAATGGGCCAGGTGGGTCGAGGGTCACATATGCAATGGGTCAGGTGGGTCATGGGTCACGTTTGGTTGACCCACTTCCAACTCTGAAACAATGTGATAGGACCTCAATTTCATGCTCAGGGAAGACAGAACATGCTTAGCGGTTCATCCGTGGTTCAAGCGGCAACGCAGACAATCGTAGACGACGTACAAACTATAAACGCTCGACCGCGCGTATTCATAAACATTCCCCATGTTTTAACAGCATCAGATCAAGTGATTTCTGACTCTTAGTGCAGCGCGTATGTACGCGAGTAGAAGAATAGAATGTCCTTAACCACGGATGTTTGGGGTGTTCCGTAATTACGCGTAAATTACGCGTGGCATGTCACTTAGTGTGGTCAGTTGATATACTTATCCCGTTATTCCGCTTTGAGGCTACTTCCAAGCGGACGTGTCTACCGCTTACACGAAAAAATGGTGTCACATCTACTTTGGCCATGACTAAAAGTGCTTGAGCGCGACAAAATAATTCTATCTTGGTGGCAAATTTTTGCGACAGATCTCCAACGAGCGCTGCTTTCAATTCAACACATACATTAATTAACTCGCTATTAATAAGAGTCTATGCTGTTCAATTAATTTGGTTGCTCTAGGCCTACCTATTAGCCTTTTGCTGCATGAATTATTTTCAAAATTAAAGTTTTTTTGATGAAGATGTAGGTCAAAATGTTGTCTGCTAGCCGCAATATGCATGAAAGGGTTAAATAAAAACAATTCAATCTCTTGACAGCGTTGTACTTTTTTCTAACTGGTTCCCAATTGTGATTGGATTACTTCATTTTCATTGCTATGGAATATAATTATTTAGTTGTTCACTAATGAATTATTCAAAGTTGTTATTCATAATTCAATTAAATCAAGAACACATTGCCATTGTATCTGTTACAGTCACACAGATCACTGCAGGATCAATTATATCCAAATATGAGACGACTTCTTCACGAGAAGAATATGCGGTATATTGAAGGCGCTGGGTGATTCAATAAGATGTCCATTTGCTGTTGCTAAAAATAAAATATTGACACTGTTCAACATTGCCTCAGTTCCTTCGAATATCACGTGACCTGCTCCTCAAACAATCGATCTGTCGATGCGCGTGTTGGAACCACAGAATTAGATTGTTTAATCGTATCACTTTGCTAGAAGTGCAAACTGATTCAAACCAAAGACTCAAAGAAAATCAAAGAAAACAAAACAAAGAAAATTTAGACTCAAAATTAACTCTTCAGAAAACCTGCGACAAAATATGGAGCACCTGCTTCATTTTCAACTTTGTTTAACTCGATCAAGCAACATTGTGATTTTAGCAAGTCTTTTCGAGTTTTCATTGCTCAAATCCAAATCATTAATAGAATTACAAAATGAATTCGAACCTGTTGTCTGATGCACCATATGCGTCTTCGAATTCATAACTTCTCAGATTTGTCAACAATACGGAGTGCAAAATAGTTCAAACAATGTGTGAAAAGTTCTTGAAAAGTAAAATGAGTGTTTTAAACATTTTGATTTCAAATTTTTGCACATAACAATTGTTTTCATTATGGAAGCATTTTTAATTGTTGATCATTTCATTCGTTGGGAATCAGGATATTCTAGAGAGTATAGCCGTCTTGCTGTCGACGACGAAGTTTAGAAATGTAGAAGTTTTTAGAACTTAAGAATTGTTTAAAAATGTTTGCAAGTAGTATTGATATTAATCGTTGAATGTTTTGATTTTGAAGATGACACAACACTAGCTAAAGTAATTGCATTTACTTTCCAGAAAGGAGATCTGCTGAAACATCACTTACTCTCCGCTCCTGCTTCGTGAACTTCAACCTCTTGAAGAATTCTAATTTCATTTTCCACGAACAACTGACAAGTGTAAACACCAAAATCTTCTTTAGACTTCAATTTCCAAGACACTGAGCTGCGATCAAAGATTTTGTATTGATTTGGATGTCTCCAAATAACTTTTTCACTTTCAACTGGACATTCAAGATTCACGGTTTGGCCAAGTCGAAGATACTCGTCTTCTGGAAGCGCAGACCAATTACCTTAGCAAAGTTAATCCATAAATTTGACGACTTACTTCTGTCCGGTGATGGAGCAGCTTCCGACCATCCGATTTCTTATCATAAAATAAAAATGCATTTATGAAAGGTATATTTTATAAACGCTTCAATCGAGAGCTTTTTCATCAAAGTTTGAAGGAAGAGGATGAGTCATTTCACCATCTAGGTACATGGCTGACATGGATTGATTAAGTTCATGAGAGAAAGAGAGAAACGTTTATATATTTGCAAAGTAAATGGAAATCATATCCATTTTAGGCACATACAAGGACAAATATAGAGAGCACTATACGACACAGACATTTCAAAATTAGTACAATTGGCACTGGTGCACGGAAGCAGTCTAATAAAATTTAAATGTTGTCCAAGTGTAAGATTGAATATAATGATCAGAAAATGTTGAAACATGAGTGTTAAGTCAGTCAGTCCGACTGTCATTCACAATTATTGCTGCAGCCGGGAAGAACGAATTCCTTCTCCTGGTAGCTTTACTACCGTAATTACTCTTTTAGAAGACCAGGGCTTGTATTTCAAAATCAATGTCTGAAGGGGGTTACTATAGGAGACTGGTCTACTAATGGAGCCTGTGTCATAATTAGTGTTTTTCATTTTAAGATTTTATTGAAACCGAAATAATTGACCCGCTTTATTAAAGATTCTTGAAAACAACAATTTTCCATTCAAATTAGATGTATTTCCTATTTAATTTGACTCATCACTATCACACACATATGAATCTGAAAGTACGGATAATATGTCGCTGTCAATAGAACTTCCCGGTACGTTTTCCTTGTCACAAATATGATTCTCCTCACATCTGAGAAGATTAATTGTAGAATGACAAGGATGTCCAGGTTTAAAGCAGACAATTTCACTATCTTCAGACCCATCTGTAGCAACATAAATCCCACATTGCTTCATTGAGCATATGATCTGAGATGATGGTACGGAATCCCATGCATCTGTTATCCAGGATGCTATTTTTGGGAAACTTGGTGGCCTCATGTTACCACCAGAGGTGAAGAAATGCGGTCCATCTGTCAACCAGCTATCATAGCTTTTCTGAAAATGTGTCTTAACACTTCTGTTCCAACTCACATCTGCAGGCTGTATCAATCCTGTGCATCCGCCAGGAATAACAGCAGAATCAATTCGCATCGACCGTAAATGGGATTTTGTCCTCTGCGAGATATGACTTTTGAACAAATCCCGGGATGAGCCAGACCATGAGCCTTCTAGTAAAAGAAAATCTCCCAACAATTCTATTCAAATAGTCCTGCGTAAGATCATCGTCCATCCAGCTTTTGTCTGCATAAACGAACTCAATTCCATTCATAGATTCAAGTTCAGCGATCGGTCGTTTCCGTGGAATAACAACGTATGGTTTCAATTTTGTGCCATCTGTCTTAG
Source organism: Prostheceraeus crozeri (assembly GCA_907163375.1). Taxonomy (NCBI): domain Eukaryota; kingdom Metazoa; phylum Platyhelminthes; order Polycladida; family Euryleptidae; genus Prostheceraeus; species Prostheceraeus crozeri. Next base: position 30,952 of record CAJQUW010008540.1, on the reverse strand, counting down.
CTGACAGAATGAGAGTTATGCGCTCCTTCTCATGACCTAAAACAGATAATTAGTATTTACAATATATCGAGTTACCATATTTTAAGGCAATATTGATAACTTACCGGTGCTTTTGAGTGGAATATCCCTCTTTCCAATCCGGTCTATAGTTTGCCCTCGGCATGGCTCAATCCAAAGGGGCGTTTCATCCATTGCATGAACAGCAGAAGGTGGCAGCTTGGCATTATCGATTTTCTTCCAAGTATAACGAAGAAAATTCACAACTTTGGTCGCACAGTCACTTGGCTGTTTCTGACTGACAGTGGTACTCCTTCGCAAACTGAACCGATTACGCCGTAAAAACTTCTGAAGCCAACCATTACTACTAGAAAATATTGTTTCCGGTTGCAACTGTTTCATAAATGTTTCTGTTTCACGTTTTATCATGCTGCGAGAGACACGAAGACGATCGTTTCGCTTCGTAGTTATCCATTCAACGAGATGTGCGTCGAGATCGTTAGACAACAGTTTTCTACCAGCACCATCTAAGCGGCTTCGATTTGAATTAACAATGCATTTGAGGGCCTCTTCGTCATTTTTCCATTCTCTAACTTGTTTTCGTGTCACTTGGAACCGACGAGCCGTTTTCGAAACATTATTTGATGATTTTAAGAATGACAATGCTTGTAGTTTTGTTGTAACTGTAATCGAACGTCGTCGTCCATTACCTTCGCCTTCCATCGTCTCAATGCTAGAATCTGATTCTCATCGACCTGCTTGAAGTTGAGTGCATATCGTATTTGCGATAAACGCCACACGAACCTTAATTGGAGTTCAGACAATCGACACACAATGCACGTGCTCACCCTTTCCCCGTCAATCGATGCAATTATATGTGTAATATCCGTTTTTAGGTGGGTTTGTATTGGAGGCTGGTCTTTTAATACATTTCGTTCGTTATCAGGTGGGTACTATATTAGAGACTGGGCTATTAAAAGAGCCTGGGTTACAAAAAGAGTAAATACGGTAGGTGGTAAAACTATACCTCTCCTCAACATGGAGAGGTTGAAGGAGGTTGTTAGAAAGTAATATGACAGAATTGATCTGAATTCGCCCGAGAGAGGGAAGTTAGAAGAACTTCTAGACTATGTAAAATTTAGGCTATTTTTGTGGTAGGCTATCTACTATTGATGACCATTTTGTAGGCATAGATCCTAGGGAAAATAAATGCTAGTGCTTCATACGATAGACCACCTCGATGGTTTTGCGCTTGATAAATTTGATAAATGTTTGTGAAGATTTTTTTGTTACGTGTTTTCAGAAGTCTTTGTTTGTTTGATTTTATTTTCAGTACTTGAAAACAGACCCATAGGCCCAGTAGGCTTATGAGCATTTCATACTTGTACTGAAATGATTTGACGAAAAGAACCAATATAAATGAGTAGGCCTTCAAAATAATTTGAGATTTAAGTTCAAATGAAATCAATTAAGTAGAAATTATCAAAATTGCTCATTATGTTAAAATAGCAATGCATTAAACAACCTACGTAAGCAAGTTGATGACCTGTTTACGTGGAATATTTTACGAATACCTATAGGCTTTCAGTGGCTTCCCCACGTCTATTCTTCATGACGATTTATGACAAAATGAATCATGAGTCTCAGCAAGCTCTCACATAGTCTGAACGGAACCTGAGAGTTAGCGCAACAAAAGGGTATAAATAGAAACATTTTTCAATTTATCTCCGACCTGATATCGATAGTGTGAACAGGTCTGAGACCTAGGTCTCAGCAGATCTCAGGTCATGTCTCAGCGAGTCTCAGCGTCGATGGTTCAGTGAAGGAGAGGCTCAAGAAAATGAGGGGCAGCTTTTTTTCTGAGATCTGTCTCTCAAGTGTGAACGGGTTGGTCTCAGTCTCAGGTTTGATTTGAGGTCAACTCTCAGGTTCTCCTCTCATGTGTGAACGTAGCTTAATATCCATTTTTAATTTCCTTAATCTATGATGACCATTGTCCTATTGTATTTCCACTATCAGCATCTGTAGTCGGTACAGTATATTAGACGTCTGTTTTGAACGTGTATGCGGCAGTATTTGGAATCTAATTGTATTAGTATTTTAATAGTAAGAATGAGTCGTGTTATAAGCCTTAAGATTTCCATTTTTACCAGATATTTGGCAAAGCTGATCAATTTTAATTCGTTGCCACGAGAAAGCTCCATTGAGTTCTTTTAAGAACTGATTAATCCAATGATTGCAGTAGCATTGCCTTTGTACACTTGCGGATTGGAGAACGCCATCAGTCCTCATTAGGACTACTTTAACTAATAATTTAAATTAGTAAGCACTATATTCTATTATAAATGGCTGCTGGGATGATTTTCATCATCGTATGAGAACTGACCATTGACAGTCATTTGTCAGACAAAGAGCTGACCACGGTGAACTAGTGAGTTCTCCAACACCTCCTTTTTAAACTTCATCTCAGCTTATGGTCGAACTGCAGAAAATGTTGTCGTGCACAAAAGCACTTTTAGTCATCACTGTATAAGTAGCCTATTTGTAATCATCAGTGCAGTCGTTTAGCATTTGGCTATAAGAAAGTCGATAACACGTACATTTCTCCGAAAATTTTCACTTAAAATCCTTCTTGATCAGAATAAGAAAAAAATTCTATGGTAAGTGTTCTAACGGAGCCGTGTCAATTGATATACATTAGCATCATGCTTGAAAATGCTTGGTTACCAGTCAATTTTTTAAAAAACTTGGCTATAAATATACTTGCCACCCGGAGTCGGAGTCCTATCAAACCTCGAAGTTGGAGTCGGAGTCCTATCAAAATGATAGGACTCCGCATCCCTGGTTTCGTGTCAGAGAGGCCATTACGTCAACAATAGCAGATGACTGAAGCTCAGACAAGACTGCGATCAGATGGAGCGTTCGCCAATGAGTGCAGAGTAATGCATCTGACTCGAACACCCAGATTCGGCAGAATTCCATAATTTGTTTTTACGTGATTATGTTTAGTACTGTAGATGAGCTCACAACCACGCGCCTTTCGTCCGATGGGAATATAGGCTACTGAAAAGATCAGTCGACAAGCAAGGTATGCCAACACCTGATGTAAAAATTGAAAGTACTCACACGGAAAAAAATAAGAGATGCACAAAACATTTTAATGCATCAAAATTTCAAACATCTGAGTGGCTGACCGGCCGTGGGAAACGTAAGAAACTTTTGTTGGCCTTGGCTCTTTTTTCTCGAGAAAATGTGGTCTGGACAGAGGGGGGGTACAACAATCTCAGCTGCTTGAGTAAGGCGGTTACGCGACATGAGCAATCAACTTCTGCACATTCACTTGGTCTTAAAAGTGTTCGGGAAGTTATTGAAAATTCATCTTTTATGAAAATTAATGTTGTAACATAAAAGTTGTCTGGCAGGATATAGTATTCCAAGTGAAGGCCTATGATCTGGGAGCACGCGACGCCATTGCTTGCAATGATTGCAAAAAGCAGGATGTTAAAAATATGAGATAATTTTCTCGCTACACCAAATGATTCTACGATTTGTTTCTCAATAATTTTGTCATCAGCTCACAAAGTATTGTAGCTATCTTTGCACTTTCCTACCATACGCAAAAGAAAATAATGTGCACATTGATGACTATACATGTAGCTCCAGGACGGCAAACTGTGATCAATTGAGCGCAACAATTCAGTATTATCAAAGAATATTCGGCAATTCATGAAGAGGGCACACATGCAACACCTGGTTTTTGGGCAAATGTTGCATCTGTAGCACTCTTGCCGACGTCCCTGCTCCTAGAATGTGTTTCATCAGTGGCTTGTTAACGATTATGTTAATAACTTGTTTGTTGGAGCGATCTTCCAAAAAAACTTGAAAATGAAAACTCTCATCGTTTCATGGCTACGCTCGTTCTCTTAGTGAAATACAACGAGAAAGTGATCTAGGTTACAGCATCTCCAAACATGAAGCTATGATAATGAATAAAACTCGTCAATAACCAACGAGCGTGGCCATGAAACGATGAGAGTTTTCATTTTCAAGATTATGTTAATGGTTATCCATTCATAGTAAACAAATTTCAATCTCGATCACCACACAACTGAGGTTGCAAAAACTCTTACTAATCTGTAGATGATCAAAATGATCCACTGCCGAATCTTCAAGTCGGTCAATGTTTCGAACTTTGAGGTGATCAGTGCATTTTGATCGTCGTGGAATGACGATTTCTCTTTTTACGTATTTTGGCATGAATATTGTGATATTTTCCAATGCTTTTAGAAATCATTCACAGATGTTTTCATGGACAGTGTACTCATATTGTTCCAACTGAAGTAAAATTACTTCGTGGACGAACCATCTAACCTGTCATTTTGGCAAAAAACCTCAATTGTCATTGAATGATGCAAATGAAACAACTAAATTTTATTATTTCATTGAATTGAAAAAGTATGCTTTCTACAGAACTTATTCCATAGTTAAATGCAATGAATGCTGCCCCAAAACCCTCCTTAACAACTACGCATTGCTGATTATTCGTCAGATACTCTGAATTTAGAGGAAATTGAAGATTTTCAATTGTCATGGAATGACGAAAATGACGTCATTCAGCTGGAACCAACTTTATTTTTTGTCACGATATCGTTATACGATGAGCACATTGAAGTGATTGCATGACAACTGATGTCATCAGGGTAGTTTTTACGCTGATATACACCATCTGGATTCTATGGCTACAAGCTTTGGCTTGTATGCCAACAAAATATTCGTAAACGTCAAAATTATGTCATTTCACTCATTTGAAAAGTCTGCTATCTATATGAAACGTCTCCTATTAATATAGACAGCAAATGATGTACCAGAGCCATTCTTTGCAACTACAGTGCGCGACAGCAAGTTTTAAACTTGGCATAAATCTACGGACACGTACATTTTTCAACACATTCTAAATTTTTTTGCTATTAAGAAATATCTACAAATTTATAGTCATCTGAAAGAGAATTTTCGGATCTATCATTTGAATATTGTTGAATTAATTGTTTTTGAAATTGGTGGTTCCTAGAGGCCCATAAACCCGAAAGCCCCAAATGTTCTTTGACTTGTTTTGACAAGCGTATAAATCAATTTGAAACATTCTCCTTGTGTTATTCAAAACCGTCACAAGATTGGCTTTCAGAAAATATATAGTTTGAAAGTGTTTTGTCGAAGTTTATAGGCAAAATTTTGAAAGTAGTATAGATAGAAAATGTGGCAATTTTTTCATTTTCAGAATATTTCTTCGAAGGGCCTTAAATTTACCCAACAAAAGCAGAAAACACTAGCTTTGAGGTAAATAAACGTCACCAGTTAGTTAACAGTGTTATTTCTGTCATTATCGCAACACATTCTGAAAATGAAAAAATCGCCACATTTTCTATCTATACTACTTTCAAAATTTTGCCTATAAACTTCGACAAAACACTTTCAAACTATATATTTTCTGAAAGCCAATCTTGTGACGGTTTTGAATATCACAAGGAGAATGTTTCAAATTGATTTATACGCTTGTCAAAACAAGTCAAAGAACATTTGGGGCTTTCGGGTTTATGGGCCTCTAGGAACCACCAATTTCAAAAACAATTAATTCAACAATATTCAAATGATAGATCCGAAAATTCTCTTTCAGATGACTATAAATTTGTAGATATTTCTTAATAGCAAAAAAATTTAGAATGTGTTGAAAAATGTACGTGTCCGTAGATTTATGCCAAGTTTAAAACTTGCTGTCGCGTACTGTACATATTGTTGATTATTTATATGTCAGACACTTTGAAGTGATTGATGATTTTTTAACTGTAGCCTAATAGAATGACGAAAATAATGACATGGAAAAGTTAGCTTTACTTTTTATCACAAATTCGCTATATAGTAATAGCATTGAAGTGATTATCCGACAGATGATGCTATCAGTTCAGCGTTTGCATTGATGCATGAAAGATCGCAGTGATCTTCGAGGTACACGATCTGCATATATAGGCCTATACCATGCACGAAGTTAAAGAGAATGAAGTATAGAGTCGAGGCCAAACTGTGTATCCGAGCAAAATAACCCAGTGTAGTACATTAAAAGCGAAAACTTTCTTGATCATCTTCGATATAATTCCTCATTAAAAGAATAAAGAATATCAAATCAATTTGTGTACGATTCAGTCGCAATAGCAATCGCTATACTATATTAAGTTCATAATATTCGTTGCTGAAGCAGCGCATTCTCTTTGATGTTGAAGAGTTTGCCGGGTTGAAATAACCGAGATAATTTATCTAATATATGACTGATGGTGATAGATTTTACAAATATTAGGTAATTGTTTTATAAAACAATCAAATACATATTTGGTAAGCGATTGATCCCAGTGATTTCATAATTCAAATGCACCAATTATGAGAAAAAAGAAAACCACGTATGGCCGACATGTTTCATTTACTCTTCAGTAAACATCATCAGGGCAGAAATTTTAAAGCTATGTACAATCGGATTGAAATGCTAAAATGACAGCAAGATAAAAATCAATAGATACAACAAGAGCAGTGATTGGCTGCCTATGTAGCAAAGATTCGTAATGCGATCGAGGTTGCATGTTCATTCAATATCGTCTGTTTGTTCGCTTTGATGGCCAAAGTTTCAGCAGTTTTGGTATAGACAGTGCGACACAAAATTGAGAAATTAACAGATGAAGCGGCGTGCACATGCTTAGTGATTTCAGTAAGGGTCGGACTACCGCTGATATGTTCACGAATGCGAGTTGACAAGTGTCTCCAAGTCTCGCCAATGTAACAGCAACTGCACTGCTCACATTGAAATTTATAGATTATGTTAGAGGAGAGACCCCTTGGCACCTTGTCCTTATTCGGGAAAATATCGCTAGTCTTCATGGTTTTATAAACAGGCAAGAGACGATATACGGTGGGGAGAATGTTGTTTATAGCTCGAACAGATTTAATAGTTTGATCCTCTTTGGATTTCAGATAAGGCAATTCCAAGATAACGTAATTACGCACAAGTTTGTCACTACGAGAATTCAAAACTTTGTTCTCAATTTCATTTTTGATTTTAGCAATGAAATGGTCATTGTAACCATTTTGTCTAAATATACTTTTAATTTGGATAAAAGATTTTTCAAAGTTCTCAGTCGTAGAATTCAGTTTTTTAGCTCTAAAAATCAACGATCTGATGCGCCGTATACAGGTTCTCAGCCTGCGAGTCTCTATGGCCTTCCTAAATTGCATAAGTCACAAGATGATCCTCCATATCGACCGATTCTTAGCATGCCAAATGCTTATACGACGAATTTGAGCAAATGTCTGAATGAGTTGTTGAAGCCTTACATTCCCAGAGATCTTGAATTGAAAGATTCTTTCCAATTTGTTGAATCGATCAAGTCGAGAAATTTTATGAATGACTGTATGGTTTCTTATGACGTCATTAGTCTGTTTTCGAACGTTCCCTCACAAGACACTATAGATCCCATCTGTAACCTAATAGATTTTGAAAATTTTGAGGTTGATAAAGATACGCTGGTGTGTCTCCTAAATTTGGCATGTAAAAATATGCTGTTTCAATTTAACGGTAATTTGTATACTCAAATTGATGGCGTAGCGATAGGTTCGTGTCTTGGCCCAACTCTTGCATCCTTCGCCATGAACATCATTGAAAGTCGTTTGACCTACTTTCCTAAGTATTATAAACGTTATGTGGATGATATTTTTGCCGTAGTTAATAATGAAGATGATGCGTCCAAATTTCTTAACGCCTTAATTTCAGTTCATGAAAATATACAGTTCACACTCGAAGTTCAGAAAAATAACAAGCTTGATTTTCTTGATGTTTCTGTCGATAATTCAAACGCTATCGTTGAATTTCAGTGGAAGTTGAAGTCTACGAACACCGGTCGTTATATTCCTAACCAAGCCCATGCGCCGAACAATTACAAAAAATCTGCGATCAGATCGTTGATTTTTAGAGCTAAAAAACTGAATTCTACGACTGAGAACTTTGAAAAATCTTTTATCCAAATTAAAAGTATATTTAGACAAAATGGTTACAATGACCATTTCATTGCTAAAATCAAAAATGAAATTGAGAACAAAGTTTTGAATTCTCGTAGTGACAAACTTGTGCGTAATTACGTTATCTTGGAATTGCCTTATCTGAAATCCAAAGAGGATCAAACTATTAAATCTGTTCGAGCTATAAACAACATTCTCCCCACCGTATATCGTCTCTTGCCTGTTTATAAAACCATGAAGACTAGCGATATTTTCCCGAATAAGGACAAGGTGCCAAGGGGTCTCTCCTCTAACATAATCTATAAATTTCAATGTGAGCAGTGCAGTTGCTGTTACATTGGCGAGACTTGGAGACACTTGTCAACTCGCATTCGTGAACATATCAGCGGTAGTCCGACCCTTACTGAAATCACTAAGCATGTGCACGCCGCTTCATCTGTTAATTTCTCAATTTTGTGTCGCACTGTCTATACCAAAACTGCTGAAACTTTGGCCATCAAAGCGAACAAACAGACGATATTGAATGAACATGCAACCTCGATCGCATTACGAATCTTTGCTACATAGGCAGCCAATCACTGCTCTTGTTGTATCTATTGATTTTTATCTTGCTGTCATTTTAGCATTTCAATCCGATTGTACATAGCTTTAAAATTTCTGCCCTGATGATGTTTACTGAAGAGTAAATGAAACATGTCGGCCATACGTGGTTTTCTTTTTTCTCATAATTGGTGCATTTGAATTATGAAATACATATTTGATATTTTTTAATAATTTTTGATACATATTTGATCATTATTTTGACAAATATTATCATAAACACTTAAATGTTCAAATCTGAAACATTTTACAAAAATTTATAAATTAATTTGTCTATATAACAAAAATATTTCTGCATACTTATATGATTGTTAGCATTAAACAGTGCAGTCAGCGGAGTTTTGAATGGCGCGCATTGACTTACTTTGCGTTTCTTTTAACAATGCGTGACCTCACTGTCTGGCTCATAGAAATAGATTGTTTATATGAAGTTGATTGTTTTTGATTGAGGTTTTATTGTTATCAATTTCTGTGGTCTGGCCATACTGCTGCGCTCGTTTCGATATGCGCTCCTCAGTCGAACAGAGGGCTGTGAATTGTAAAGCTTTCACTGGATGTGCCAACGACTTTTCATGCTGATTCTTTTCATTGGCAAAATATGATTTCGTGAAACTTCTTCGAATTAAACGAAATATGATAGAAGATGTGTGAATCGAATACCTGTGTGACTCAATTTCTGCCGATTCTCTCAAATATACGTACGGATAAGAACAGAGCGGAGGCCACGTAAAAGAAGGTGAGACGATCACTCATGCTACAAACCGAATGATATGAAACCGATCGATATGAAGCACTCAAGCAGAGAAGCGTGGAACACTCTGAATAAACTAACGGCCCGAACAACTGTAACCACCACCGTGACTCCTGTTACACCAAATCAAATCGCTCACAGCCTCCTGTCTAGTGGAAAGTATTCCAGTCCAGATAAAGCTTTCACACGCACAGTAAACTACGATCTCAAGTCTTCCTGGAATGCCCCATATGCTGACATCGATCTCTGCTACAACTTTTCGGAGGAAGAAATTTGCAGCGCAATCCACTTCAGTAAAAGCGGAAAAAGCCCAGGACCGGATAACCTCCATCCTGAATTCTACAAAAACCTGACAGATTTATACATCGCATGGCTGACGTCATTTTTCACAACCTGCTTAAAATCTCACAAAATTCCTAAAATCTGGAGAACTGCAAAAGTTATAGCCGTCCTGAAGCCAAATAAACCTCAGGATTCTCCCACCAGCTACAGGCCGATCAGTTTACTTTGCATCGCATTCAAGCTGTTCGACCGTCTGATCTACAACCGTATCACTCCCATCGTCGAATCTGTTCTTCCTCATGAACAGGCCGGCTTCCGCCCTAACCGCTGTACCACTGATCAAGTTGCCTTGCTAACTGAAGACATCGAAGATGCCTATGAAGAAAACGTTTTTGCTGGTGCTGTTTTTTATCGACCTTTCAGCCGCATACGACACAGTATGGCTACGAGGTCTTAACTTGAAGTTATTGAAAACCATTCCCTCTAAGCACATGGTCAAAATGATTATGACACTGGTTAGTCAACGAAGCTTTGTGGTCAATCTCCGTGGGCAGTCATCTCGACGTCGTTTTCTTCGTAATGGCTTACCACAAGGCTCTGTACTTGCACCATTGCTGTTCAACATCTACACTCACGACTTACCTGTTACGACTAGCCATAAGTATATCTACGCTGACGACATAGCCCTACTAACTAAAGGAAACGTTACTACCGAAATCGAGCGGACACTTAGCAATGACCTTGACAAACTGACTTGTTACTTTCATCGATGGAGACTAAGACTAAATGCCGAAAAAACAGTATGCAGTGTTTTTCATCTCAAGAACTGTCAGGCCAACAAACAGTTAAACGTCCATTTACGAGGGAAAGTCATCTCACCTGTTATCTCTCCGAAGTACCTCGGCATAACGCTAGACCGATCACTTACGTACGGGCAACACCTTAAACAAGTCGCAGCCAAGATCAACGCCCGTAATTCAATACTACGCACCCTCGCTAGTTGCCGTTGGGGCGCCGAGTTCTCTGTGCTTCGAACCTCCGCCCTTGCTCTGTGCTACTCCAGCGCGGAGTATTGCTCTCCAATCTGGATGCAGAGTACCCACTCCAAGAAGATAGACTGCGCTCTAAATGACACTATGCGACTAATCTCTGGTTGTATACGCAGTACACCAATTGACATCCTGCCCATTCTGAGTGGCATTGAACCTCCTGACATCCGCCGCGAAAGACTCGCGATACGACTTCACCAAAGAGCTTCGGACAGTGACCACCTGCTGCATAAGAAGCTCTTCGCCAACGACCGACCATCAAGAAGACTTAAGTCACGCAACCCTCTATCCAGACGACACAACGGCCTTATCCCACTATCAACAACCTATTCCAACTCATGGGCTTCAGATGAATGGAGACGAAAATGGACGCAGGCGAGTCACGGACTTCGGCGCTTCATATCCGAACCGGCTTACCATCCTCCCGGGTCCGATCTCCCCAGAGGACAGTGGGTCCTCCTGAATCGCCTCCGATCTGGACACGGCAGATTCGCTGCATTCATGCATAAGATCGGTCTGTCCTCAAGTGATTCCTGCAGATGCGGAGACGTTCAAACTAGTGAACACGTCCTGATGTGTCCTGTAATTGGAATGTGTGGTGACCTGAAGACCGTCGATCGTGACTTACGCACGTGGCTTCGTGAAACTGATCTTTGTGTTTAACTTTCTTTCTCTTTATCACTGTACATTTCATACGAATATATATATATATGCTACAAACCAAGCTATTATTCCATGAAGTGTGAGTTAAATTGTATTTTAGCTGTAAGCGTATACCGTCATGGTCTCCTTTTTGAAATAATGTGCTTGAGATTAAAAAAAATCGAACATTTTTTTCTAGACCTACCGGTGCTAAATTTTTTATTTAAAAACTATGAATATTTTTCTGAAATTGAGTTGGAAAGTTCAAGCGTCGCATCGTTTTCAGAGTGATCATTTTTATGCTGTGCTTCAATTGAGGGTTCCATTTCTTTTTCTCACTCTAACCCGGATTTCATTCGGGAAGAGATATCGGAGAATGTAACACGGCTGTTTTAGTCTGGGTAGGAATTCAAAAACATCTTATGTTTTTACTCATGGAAATCCGAGGTGTATGCACTTTGGGGATTTAATAAATACGGAGTTACCCTCTACCTAATATAGCCTATCTACTCTATGATGTCGAGTACACGGGCTATGTCTTTCTGCGCACCTATGACCGACACAGGCAGTCATCAGTCGTATCGGCATGTACACTGTCATTTGAGTTTCATGCAGACTTCATTTGAGTCTGAAAAAGACACTTGTTGTCACAAAATGATGCGTTATTCAGCGGCATTTATTATTTTGCCGTGGAATGACGATTTTGATTTTCCTTTAGATGACAAATGCGTCATCTAGCTGGAATACTGGCATGTCTATGGCATTATACACATATTCAAAGTAATTAGGTTATATAAAGTAATTATCTTGATTATGACCGATGCATTATTAAAAAAGTTAAATGGCGACGTGGAATGACGATTTTAGACGAAGTTTTTCAGCAGGCAATTTTGTAAAACCAAACTAATATTTTTTGTTTCTGATTTAACAGACAACCTGATATAGTGTTCTTGAAAAATAATAGGCGTAGATTTGTTCAGATGAATGTATGCGAGTATGAGGTCTATCACACAACAACTACAAAAATTTGAAATTTTTTGAATAGAATAGAATGGAATGCGTATATATTTTCAAATAAGAATCATTGAATACATTATGTTGCGGGATGCTGAGGTTGTCCAAAGAAAAGAAAAATAAACAATCAAGAAAAAGTATTACATACATGCATTTCGAGACATCGCGTGAATCTTTCAGTCAAAGCAGGTTGTTGAACAATAGACATGAATATGGGAAGAAGGTTCGCAGTCTCCTCTCAGTATGACAATAAGGTACAATGAAGTGAGTTTTCATCCTTGACCTAACAGGGATAGAATAATGCAAAGGATGGTTTTGATATGTCTCGCATTTCAACAAATACTTCAAAGATGCTTTCTTAAAACGAGATTCGATACTTGTGAAATCTTTACAAATGCATTTACTTCCACATATTAAGCGATGAGCTCTGTTTTGAAAACGTTCAAGCGTCAACATGTGAGTATCACTGAGGCGACCGTAGACTGGAGAAGCGTGCGTAATCAGTGAAGTTATCAAAGAATGATATACGAGTTTTAAGTCTTTCACATTCAAGAATGTCTTTAACATGCGAATTACATACAAACGTTGAGAAGCCTTGCGTATTACATTTGAGATTTGACAATCCCAGGTTAACTTCGTATTTATGATGAAGCCAAGAATGATTACATTGTCAATGTTAGGGTTGAAAGTTGAGCAGGAGTGATCTTGTGAGCGCCCAAAACAAAGCCTATAGCACTTTGATTGATTGATGAAGAGACCCATATTTTTTATGCATGACTCAACATTACTTATGCATGAAGTATGTGAGGAGCGTGAGCTGTCTATGGCTTCTATCACTGTCACGTCATCAGCATATAGAACAATTTTCGCCTCCTTGCATTCCATGAGAAGGTTCCCCAAAAAGCTGAGAAAAGGTACGGGCCCATTACTGATCCTTGTGGGACTCCGGAAGAGGCCACAAAAATAGGACCCGCATATCCATCCAATGAAACATATTGTTGTCTCCCATGCAGATAAGACATCAGCCATTTCAAGAAACATTGATTAATACCTCTTTTGCTGAGATGGTTGATCAGCCTATTGTGCTGAATCTTATCAAATGCCTTTGTTAGATCCAGACAAGAGACATGCACTGCTTGAGTTAATCTTGAGTCGAGTAATGCCGAGACAGTATCGATGATGTCAACCAAGACACTCGTTGTTGATCCGTGCGGACGAAAGGCATGCTGTTGTCACCCTTGAAGCGATCCATAATTAGTGATTCAAAAACCTTCGATATCGCTGATAGTATAGTAATAGGCCTAAAGTTCAGAATTGAAAGCTTGCTTTGCATTGCTTTTGGTTTCTATGAAGTTCTTTAGACAATGCCATCAAAAAGCTCTCTATACCATTGAAAGAATTAATAAGGTTGTCAAGGTTTGTCACTGCTTTTTCTATTCCGAATGTGGTTGACAACATTCCAAGAATCCTTGCTTCTGTTTTGGTGTTACGTTTTACCCAAGACTCTTCCGCTTTTGCTATCTCCTCGTGTATTTTTACTTTTAGATGTTTAAAAGAAGACCAGTCTTTCCTACGAAAAGCATCCCATCGTTTTGTGATCAATAGTTTCAAAAGCGGGGTGACCCATGGCTTTGTCTCTGCACGACATTGTGACACTCTGTGATAATGCGTTGTAGTACATGCCATAAAACTGTAAGCACATGTCATTCACGTTGTTTGCCGAGTCAAGAGAGCCAAAATCTGTTTCCTCCAATGAATTCATGAAATTCCTAACATTTGGAAAATCTATAATCCCAAACCATTACTGACCTTTCACCAATGGAATGCATAAAATTGACCAATGGATTCAGAACAATAAATACTATTGTGATCGGAATTTCCAATTGGTGGTCCAATAATAGCCTCATCCTGATAACAATCACTTAATTCACAATCAATCCAAATGTGATCAAGAAGTGAGTTTCCTCTAGTAACATTCGTCACCTTATTCGTCAAATTGAAATCATCAATAAACAAGGATGGTGGAAAATCGTTGAAATCTCCTCTAATAATCAAACAGCGATTAGGCTTGCCACTTAATAACGTATCCAGTTCAGATGACACAAAATCGGATATATCAGTATGATCAGACACAAGAAGACCGAGTGGAATATAAATCAATGAACAGATAATATCAGTCTTTGGCAGATATATCGTTAAAAATTCGATGCATTCTGGTTTAATTAACAAAGCCTGGGGAACTCTGGCGACCGTAAAGTTCGCGCCCAAATGCAGACACCACCTCCTTTTCTACCAACTCGGTCATTTCGGAAAAGAGTATGACCTTCAATATGTAGAAGAGAGTCTTCAACGTTACTAGTCAACCACGATTCAGTTATATACATCAAATCAGGGTTGATGGTATGAGTGGATATCTGCAGTTCATCGAATTTATTCAAAATTGATCGAGCATTGAGCATGAAAATTTTTGGGACTGACATTCTGAAAGTCTGTGTTACTGGGGATACATGCTGAAGATCTGCATTGTTTAAAATCCGTCCTGAAAATCCTGGTTGCTGTTTGGTATAGGGATGATTTTACCCTTGAATATTCTAACATTTTCACCTTTTGACCTTCTCTCTCTTGATTCCTTTCTCAGATTAAATTCATGAGTACGCTGAAGCGGAGTTAAGTCAGGCTGAATATACACCCCATCAAATTGTGGATTAAATGTCGTAGTTGCTTCGACTTCTTCAACAATTCGAATTTCAGTTTTGCGTTGTCTAAAGTAACGCGGAGTGGTCTTTTATTGTCCGTACGTTGTTTTCCAATTCGCCAAACATTTTCTGATTTAGAAGATATCCCAAGGGTTTCAAAGATCTCGTTACATGTACGCTTATCATCCTCCTGTCTCTCAACTGCTGAACTGTGAACAGGTTCTTGTACGCCGATTATTATAACGTTGTTCATTTGTTTATTTCTCTCATTTACTTCGTTTGAAATTTCATCGATATTTATTGAGATGTTTCCAAAAAATTGTTCCACTAAGTTTTTACAACGATTTTCAAGTATAGTGTTCTCGGTTTCTAATTGAGCCACTCTCGTTATCAGCTGTTCAACCAGAGATTTCAATGAGTCGATCTCCTTTGAAAACGCAGCTAATTACTTCTCCCTTCGACGATTCTATGGCAGTTTGAAGAGATACGTAAGAGACAAAAGTAGAAGAACAGTCTGCTTGAGAGTTAGCACGAGTAATCCTACCCGCTGATGTAGCCCGTTAGATTGCCCGACTCCGGTACGCGTTCGTTAACACGAACTCGGCCCGGTAAGCGGGTCGTTCCTGTTGTGTTTAATGTATTTAATTGATTGTGATATATTTGTTTAAACGTTCATCTGTTTAAATAAAATGCACACCTCGAACAGCTGAGCACTTGAGTGGTAAAACACGTCTTGTTTTTATTTATAATACAGAAAAGTGGAAGCATTCTGTAACATTGGCGACGAAGGAAAACAAAAAACTACTTTATTCAATTAGAAGACGAAGTGGAAAGACAGTCTTGTGATTTAATTCATTATGGTCGATGTTATTGGCGAAATAAGTTAAATTGGTTGCATAACTACCGGATCGTGTGAAGTTGTACAATTGAATTGTGTTTTGAGGTGAAACTGTCAGTGTTATGTCTTTCTGAATCTAACTCTCGACATTTTATGTAATTCGAAGTTTAATCTGAACAGTGAAATTTATTTTGTTAAGGCGAAGTTTTAATACGCTGATGTACCATGAGCAAGCCTATAAGCTTTGATAATTGTTCACTGCCAGCATTTGATGTATCTCATGATAGTAACATTGCTGAGAGGTGGAGAAAATGGCTTCGTAGTTTTAAATATATGATCGACGGTCGAGCAATAACAGACCCAGGGCAACAAGCTTCTTTGTTGTTACATTTAGCAGGTGACACTGTACAAGATATTTATGACACTCTTTCAGCCGTAGGAGATGAGACGAAGAAAAATAAATTAGAGATCGCAGTTGATAGGCTTAATCAGCACTTCATTCCTAAAACCAGTAAAACGTTTGAGCGTCATCTATTTCGCAAGTTAATTCAGCAGAGGGAGGAAGGTTGCGATCAGTTTTTAACTCGGTTGAAACAAAGTGCGGCGAAATGCGATTTTGTTGATGAAAATGATCAGATCCGGGGTCAGTTTATTGACGGATGTCGGGATAAGAGGTTAAGACGCAGAGTTTTGGAGAAAGGGGAAATCACTTTGAAAGAGACTATGATGTTAGCGCGAGCATTTGAGGTGTCAGAGTCGCAAGAAAGGTCGTATGAAGGTCAGGCGTGTAGCGATAAACCGATGGTAAACTTTGTCAAACCACTAAGGACGCAAACTGATAATTCGCGAACACAGCAGCAGAAAAAAGGCGACAAAAATTTGCACAAAATGCATTCAAATGTTATCGTTGTAACTATCAAGGTCACAGAAGCTCTGATTTATCTTGCCCAGCGAGAAATAAGAAGTGTACTAAATGCAACATGGTAGGACATTTTGCAATTGTTTGTCACACCAAAAATAAAGCCAAGGGAAAGCAAACGCAGTCAGTAAAGCAAGTTGAACATAATAATGACAGTGATGAGTATCTGTTTTCGTTAAATGATGGCCATTTTTCTAAGAAAGGCGTTAGTGTGACGTGTAGAGTAGGCGGCGTGGAAAGCGTGTTCCTCATCGATACAGGTGCGACAACCAATGTAGTCAATAGAAACTCGTGGGAGTATATGAAGCAACGACACGTTAAATGTAAAATGTGGAAAACGTCAGGTGAGAAGATCAAGGTATACGGAGGTTTCACAGTGACTGTTGTAGGCCGATTTATTGTTACAATTGAGAATAAGGAGAAAAGTTTCGAAGCAGAATTTGTTGTGCACGATGATAACGAATCACCGTCCTTGTTAAGTTGTGAAACAAGCGAAAGGTTGGGGTTTGTTACATTCCACGTAAACACCGTTGTAGATGCGAAGAAACCTATCTCTGAAGTTAAGGCTAATATACCTGTTGATCCAGACTGCACGTTACCATTCTGCAAGGCTAGGCCGATACCGTTTGGGCTTCAAAAGGATGTCCAGAAACGTTTGCAGGAAATGGAAGATGAAGGAATTATCAAAAAGGTCGAAAGCGCTTCTAATGCCACTCTGATTGTAGTTGTACAGAAAAGAACAGGAGGAGTTCGAATTTGCGGTGACTACAAGGTATCGTTGAACAAGTTTGTTAAACAAGTCCCAGTCCAGAACTTGAATGTGAATGACATGTTTATGAGACTAGGAAGTAACAAAATTTATTCGCATATCGACTTAGAGCATGCTTATCTGCAGCTGGAACTGGATGAAAAAAGTAAAGACTTGACTACAATTAACACTCCGTTCGGGCTTTACAGGTATGAGCGATTGCCGTATGGAATTAGTGCGAGTCCAGGAATCTTTGAATCAGTTCTTGTGAAAATCCTCAGAGGGCTTTCAGGTGTCATTTCATATATGGATGACATTCTAGTAATGGGGAAGGACACGGCGGAACATGATGAAAATTTGAATCGGTTGTTGACCAGATTGCAGGATCATAACGTTGCTATAAACCACAGTAAGTGCGAGTTTAGCAAAACGGAGATTAACTTCCTTTGGCACACTATCACACATGAGGGTCTTAGACCAAATCGTACCGCAGTTGAAACAATTCGAGTTGCCAAATACCCATCAGACAAAAAGGAACTTCAAAGCTGGTTAGGGAGTCTGCAGTTTTATGCTAAGTATTTCCGAAATTTGTCGGATAAGACAGCTCCGTTATACCATTTGTTAAAAAAAGATGTTCAGTTTCGCATGGGTGCTGCGGAAAAGAAGGCAATTGATATCATCAAGAAATGTTTATTGAGCCCATTATTGTTGAGGCCGTACCATCCTGATGAACCAGTTACTCTTACATGTGATGCTAGCCAGAAAGGAATAGCAGGAATTCTAGAACAGAGCGGACATCCAGTTATGGCGGTGTCGAAGATTTTGACAAAAGCGGAACAGTCATATAGTCAAATAGAGCGTGAGGCTTTGGGAATAGTCTGGTCGATTAAAAATCTATCAAAATTTCTCTTGAATCGAAAATTCAAATTGACCACCGATCATAAACCGCTCACTTTTATTTTTGACAAACAGAAAGGTGTGAATACAATTACGGCAACTAGATTGCAAAGGTGGGCAATCACCCTAATGGCCTACGATTTCGATATTGAGTGCGCGCGATCTGAAGATATGCACTTGGCGGACTTATTGTCCAGATGTGGTAATGTTGAAGGTAAAGAAATGAGTATCAACATGATTTGGCATACTCCGTTACCGCAGATCCAAAAGCAATTGACTCGAATAATGAATGAGGAGAAGTGGACAACCTTAAAAGATTATATTCGTACTGGTTTTCCGAAAGTTATTGATTCTCGCTTGATTGAATTCAAGAACGTAAAAAATGACCTAACAATTGTTGATGGTCTCGTGTATAAAGGAAATGCATTAGTCATTCCCGATGAATTGAGAAATATTGTGCTTCAGGAAATCCATCGAGATCATTTCGGTTTCGAAAAGTGTAAAAGCCATGCAAGAAATAGTTTCTATTGGCCAGGTATGTCAAAAATGATTGAGGAAATGATAGGTAATTGTCCTGAATGCTCAGCCTTGAAACCGAAATCATCAAACGCAAAGCAGTAGTTGGCCTGAGGCAAGAAAGCAATTTGAACGAGTTCATATTGATTTTGGAGAAATCAATGGTCAGACATTCTTAGTCTTCGTGGACGCTTTCAGTAGGTGGCCAGAAATTTATATCACCAAGGATATGAAAGAAAATACGTTACAGAATTCTTTGCGAAACATTTTTTCTCGATTTGGAATCCCAGAAACTCTAGTTTCCGACAATGGACCGAGCTTGATCGCTAAGGAACTGGAGGCATGGTTGTTTAACAATGGGTGTCAGCATCTCACATCTTCGGAGTATTCGCCACGTAGTAACGGATTGGCAGAAAGAATGGTTCGTACTTTCAAAGAGCATGTGAGAGTTAATCGTGCACATAATTTGAAAAAGGCAGCCGATAGGTTCTTAATGAGTTATAGAAATATACCTCATTCGACGACGGGAATCACTCCGGCAATGATGTTGCTAGGAAGAGACGTGAGGACACCTACGAAAACGTTACAGAATACAGGATTCTATAAACTGCCTTTGAAAAAAGAGTATCAATTCGGCGAAATTATACAGCATCGAGGAAAGATGATGGAGTTGGAAGGCAAAGATGGACAAATCGTACGGCGTCACGAATCTCAAGTCAAACCGAAGAAATCTATCTCTGAGGAGGAAAGAGATGAGGGTCATGCAGACGTAGTGACAGGTGAAGAGGTCGGGATAATAGATCCACAAGCAAATTTGAGGAATGAAGTCGATGAGTTAGGTAGGACTAATAATGATGATGTATCAGATGATAGCCCTAACCCTGTGTGTGGTATTGCTCGATCTCGTAGTACGCGGACTGCTAAACCTGTAGATCGTTTTATGTTTTCTTGAATTATTAGCATGATCAACATTTTGATATTTCATGAAAGTTGTTTGATAGTATCTATGCTTGCAAATCTGTAAATTTGTTAATCACGTTGATTGAAGTAAATTTCGTGCATATACAGGTATTCTTGTTTTTATTTATAATACAGAAAAGTGGAAGCATTCTGTAACATTGTTACGTAGTATAAAGCTGATTTTGTAAAATGTAAAGCTTATACTATTATGTTCTGTGCATCGGATTGTCATGTGTTTTATGAAATCATCCCATGGACTATTGCGTGCAAATTATGTGTGGCATAGTGAAATCTATGACATTATATGACGTTTGTTTGTTCACAGCAAACTGTTCCTTTAAATACCCTAACTTCTAATGAACTTTGTTATTGGAGAAATTTATGAAAAATACACAGAACTAGTTTCGACCACGAAGTGCTTGTTTTGATTCTCTGACATGTACATACGGCAAAGTCAATACTGATGTGCATGCGACCCTAACTGAAAACATTACATTGGCGACTAGGATGTTTGATATCCTGAGAGTGTGAAGTTCTTTCTATGCAATTACTAATTCATTTACTAAAGTAGGAATAGGATTTGACAAAACTTACTAATATTTGCATTACTAAAGTTCTAGGACTGAGCTGCTCTTTTTTCTTTTGAGTTATGGCTAGCGTCATTACTGGCGTTCCTGCGCCCACACCTTTCCTTCACACTCCAGGCGAACCACCCATTGCATGGGATACTTGGATACGTACTTTCGACAACTACCTGCTTGCCGTAGGACTAGATGTCACCACTGAGGAAGCTAGGTGTAGGGCTCTGTTGATCTCGTGCCTAGGATCGGAAGGTCAGAGGATCTTGTACACGTTTGACAGCTCCAGTGTTTCTAAACTTGCCGACCTAAAGAAGGTCATGAAGAACTACTTTGTGGGATCCACCTCTAAGTGGACATACCGACTCAAACTGCATGAGCGCATGCAGCGTCAGGGCGAGTCGATCGAGAGTTTCACTTCTGATTTGCGGCAGATTGCCTCCAGTTGCGAGTTTAAGGTTAGTACAGACCCGCTCAACGAATCACTGCTTGGACAATTCATTATAGGTGTTCATGACAACCGAGTTAGAGAGAAGCTTTTACTTCAAGATGACAGCAAGCTGACGTTCGCAGGCGCTGTCGACATTGCCAAAGAGTATGAGCGTGTCACGCAAGAAAGCTCCACTTTTAGGTCACATGGATCTGTTTCTAGTCATGCAGCACTCCAAATCCGTTCGTCTAGACAGCGTGATCGTTTTCAAGGTCACAAGCAAAAATCAAGTAAGCATATCAGTTCAGGTAACCAGCACACGCGATGCTATCGTTGTGGGTCTGATAAGCATGTTGCCACGTATGACCAATGCCCTGCCAGAGAGAAAGTTTGCAATTTTTGTAAGAAGATGGGTCACTTTTCAAAAGTCTGTAGCAGTCGACCTAGAAGTCAGTCAAGTCACAGTACGCATCGAGCTCCAAGTCGTTCTAACCGTGGTCAGTCCAGGAGTAGAGGTGTTAGAGTGAATGAAATCACCGATGGGCCAGATGAAGATTCCACTGTTTGTCGCATCACAATTTGCAATTTGGGTAATCCTAATCACGATGAGAAGTTCACATCGAGTTTGATTGTGCAGAGCCAGGTTCTCTCAGGTGTTTTGGATACCGGTTGTGGCATTAACATCATTCCACATCAAGTTCTGTCAACGTTTTGGTCTCAGAAGAGAATTCAGGATGCGCTTCATCAATGTGCCATCAGAGTGTTCACTTATACAGGAGAAAGAGTTCAAGTGATGGGAAAGATAGAAATTTTTTGCACTTCTGCTGACGGCAAAGAGAGTTGCACAGTACCCTTCGTTGTTGTCTCACTGAGAGAGAAGGAAGTATTGTTTGGCCGTGACTTGATGAGACGCTTTCATAGTATAAGAAAAGATCTTTGGGATCTACTTTCTCCAGCCAGATCGAACTTGAATGTCAACATGAATGCATGCCTGTTTTCTCTGAACTCTCCGCAGACAATTGATCCACCACATGTACCTTCTGTGTCTACAAATTCTATCTGTCAGACGAGTTATGTCAGTCCCACTGCTCAGGTTTCTCATGCTGATCCTGATTCTTTTGCAAATTTCACAAGTGATTCGTCTACATCACTCACTTCCCCTGCTTCTCAGCCAGATGTCGTTGCTCTAGGATGCATCAAAGGCTACACTCACAAAGTTCGTGTAAACTCGGATGTTAGACCTGTGCGCCAGTCATTGCGCCAAATTCCTTTCTCGATTCGGAATCAGGTCTCTGATGAAGTGAAGCGTTTACTTGCTGCCGATGTCATTGAGAGAGTTGAGGCATCTGAGTGGATTTCCAACCTGGTCATAGTACAGAAAGCGAACGGGAAGCTTAGAGTATGTGTTGATTTGCGAGCCGTGAATCAAGCTGTCGTTGTTGATGGCTATCCGCTCCCAAGGATTGAGGAAGTACTGCACTCCATGAAGGATTCTTCGACTTTTTCAAAGCTAGATTTGTCAGAGGCATACTTGCAACTACCACTCCATACAGAAAGTCGAGATTTGACTACGTTCATAGTACCTGACGGTTTGTTCCGCTTCAAGCGATGCCCTTACGGGTTGGCCTCATGTCCATCTGCTTTCCAGTCCGTCATGTCCAAGATTCTGAAAGGTATTGACGGTGTTGTATGCTACCTGGATGACGTTTTGGTCACTGGATCTTCTACTGAAATCCACAACCAGAGATTAAGGGCAGTGCAGAACCGACTGAATGACCACAATGTGAAGCTGAATGAAGCCAAGTGTATTTACGGTGTCAGCAAGATCACATACTTAGGACACGATATTGACAGACATGGCATCAAGCCCTCATGTGAAAAGGTCAAGGCACTGATCGAGTCCCCCGCCCCAACGTCATTCACTGAGCTTCGCACGACATTGGGTGCTTTCGGTTTTTACGCAAAACACATTCAAAATTTTTCAACCTTGGTAGAACCTCTGCGGTGTTTGTTAAGTTCTCCACAGTTCACGTGGTCTCAGGAAGCTCAAGTGACTTTTGACAGAATGAAGCTACTTATAAGTCAAAGTTCTGCCCTAGCACCTTTTGATGCCAATCTGCCAGTCATTGTGTCGACTGATGCATCAAATGTTGGACTAGGAGCTACGCTCTCGATTATTGATCCACATTTTGGAAAGAGAACAGTTGAATTTGCATCCAAGAGGCTCACAGCATCAGAAAAGAAGTTTTCCACAACTGAGAAGGAAAGTCTTGCGCTAGTTTGGGCCTGCGAGAGATGGAGACCGTACCTTTTAGGAAGAAAGTTTGTGCTTGAAACTGACCATGAACCGCTTCGCATGATTTTCTCAAGAAAGGGTTTTGACCGAATGAGTTTGCGACTAGCTCGCTGGGCAACAAGACTCATGGCGTTCAATTTCGATGTGCAATATAAGCGAGGTTGTGATAACACAATTCCCGATTACTGCTCTCGTTTTCCGATTGAGGACATGGTTTACTTGCTATCGGATGATCAGGATGAAGACTTAGCTATTGTTCAGTCCATGTCAGTAAAAAATTTCCAAGATGCGTGCGAGTCATGTCCAGATCTGTCTAGGATAAGAAATTTCATTGAAACAGGTTGGCCAAGCAAGAAGAACATGCCTACCGAATTGCAGCCCTATTTTCTGATTCGAGATGAACTCTCCATTCACCAGCATCAAGTTATGAGAGGAAGAAGAGTAGTTGCTCCAGTTTCTGCTAGAGACGATTTGATTGACATAGCACATGAATCTCACATGGGTATTCAGAAAACCAAGACGAGACTCAGGTCTATGTATTGGTGGCCAGGACTAGACAAGCAAATCGAAGAAAAGATTAGGAACTGCAGTGTTTGCCAGATGGCAAGCAAAACTTTCAAAAGTGGTCCAGCACCTTCAAAAGAAAATTTGCCTCTTCCAGAGTTTCCGTGGAAGCGTGTGTCAATTGACATTAAGGGTCCAATGTACTACTTGCCTTCATATCTAAGATATGCAATTGTTGTGATTGATCTCCACAGTAAATGGCCTGAAGTTTCCTTTGCGTCGTCTGTTGAAACTGATAAAGTCATTGAAGTTTTGGATGGTATTTTTTCGAGGGAAGGATTTCCAGAAGAGCTGTTGTCCGACAATGGTGCTCAGTTTACATCCACATCGTTTTCTGATTTTCTGTGCAAGAGAAATATTGTCCACATTCGCGCACCCATTTACAATCCTGAGTCCAATGCCGTCGTAGAGAGATTTAACCGCACACTGGCTGAACAGATCGAGTTGGCTTTGTTTCAGAAGACTCCAGTACCTCAGTACATTCGTCAGTTCCTTCTTACCTACCGATCCTCGCCACACTCAACAACTCTTCAGTCTCCCAGTTTTCGTCTTCACAATAGGGAAATGCGAACACAGCTCAGTTCACTAGTTCATGTGAAACCCAAGAAGAAAGTTCGATTCGAAGAGCCATTCAGGTCAGGTGACCGAGTCTGTGTGAAGCATCCGAGATCAGGAGAGATCAAGCGTGGTTTAAAAGTCTCAAGAAACATTGGCAGTCGGTCTGTCATTCTCGATGATGGCCAGAAGTGGCACACGAAGCATGTGTCGACTGATCGATCGAACAGCAGGATGGAAGAAGAATGCGAGCTGCCGGACGTTCCGCGAGAAGTGCGTGGTGCCGTGCGAGACGTAGTGCAAGACGAGAATGGAGGAAGGCGACAAAGTACAAGAAGACGAAGACATGTGCGAAACGAGAACTTTATCTACTACTAGCTGTGGTTGTGATCGAAGTGATGAACATTTTGTAAACGGATGGTGTCACGTGAAGTCCGTTATCAAATCTTTTACGCTCTAGCGTTAATGCAGCGTGTTTGACATTTTCGAACATTTGACATTTGTTTTTCCTACAGGAGGGAATATGTGGCATAGTGAAATCTATGACATTATATGACGTTTGTTTGTTCACAGCAAACTGTTCCTTTAAATACCCTAACTTCTAATGAACTTTGTTATTGGAGAAATTTATGAAAAATACACAGAACTAGTTTCGACCACGAAGTGCTTGTTTTGATTCTCTGACATGTACATACGGCAAAGTCAATACTGATGTGCATGCGACCCTAACTGAAAACATTACATTATGCATTTTCTATCTTATAGTTCTTCGGTGCCGGTGTATTGACGAGTGACTCTTTTCAGTGCTTCTATTCAATCAATGGACTGATCGGATCAATAGATGGGTGATTCGGATTAAAGAAGGAGGAATGTTGTGTTTAATGTATTTAATTGATTGTGATATATTTGTTTAAACGTTCATCTGTTTAAATAAAATGCACACCTCGAACAGCTGAGCACTTGAGTGGTAAAACACGTCTTGTTTTTATTTATAATACAGAAAAGTGGAAGCATTCTGTAACAGTTCCTACCGACACGTAGCCGGAACGAGCTCGTGTACCCGAAGGAGGTTCCAAAAAAGAATCCGCCCTGCTGCTTGATTTACGGGCTTTCATTTAATCTCCAGTACTCTGTATTTTAGCTGGAGATTAAATGAAAGCTCGTTTTTACAAGCAACAGGGCGGATCCTACCTAAACAGAAAAGTCAAACATGTCAAATAATAGGTTTATTCATAATGAAATTATAGCCACGTGCCACAGTAACACTGCCTGGGATAGTTGACTAAAATAACAGTACCTGGGAAGTTTGACAGCAGTTCGGTAACACTTAACCATTCCTTGTGCAGTAATTGCCTTCACACTTGCAAACAGTTCCATGTAGAATCCATGCATAGGCCTACTTGGTTTGATATCCCAATCTTATCCGGAAATGAGAGAATCATTGTCTCTGAAAAAGGAAATATTTTTCATTGACATTTCAGGCTGGATTCATGCTATCGTAAAAAGCAAGGATATGTATAGGATGCATCCATGCAAGAATTACATGATGCATTATAATGTATATAAAAGCACAAATGAAACAAAATTTGTAAATTAAATTAAGCAGTATTTACTATGCCGCAGCATCAATTATAAAAAGAATGCAAAATTATGATGAGATTAACATTCAAGTCAATGTAGGCCTATGAATTAAACAGAGCTTCTGTAGACCTAAAATAACAAGCAATGCGTCAATCATGTCGCAAAGCATTTGCAAGCATACTTTAGGCCTAGGTAGATTTTATCACGTCTGTTTAAATTTTGGCATCTAACATTATAGGAGAGATTATTACTTATGTCTTTATATGCGCCTCTTACCTCAATTCATTAGTTCTTACATAAGACAGTTTCAAAATGAAGTTTTAACCTATATCACACTTATCTACAGTTTGAGTAGTAAGCAAAACTCCACCACTGGACCGCGCAAGATGGCCGCCGTCGAAAAAGTCGCTGACGTCCCCCCCCCCCTCCTGTCCGTCGAGTCGGTCGTGGTGTGCCGCCGTGTTGCTTCGAGTCTGACGTCCCCCCCCTCCTGTCCGGCCGTCGTATAGCGCGCGGTGATGTGCTGTCCAGGTTGGCGTGGTGTGCCGGCCAGGTTGGTGTGGTGTGCCGGCCAGGTTGGGAGGGTGGACTGTTGTAGCTCACCTGAAAAAATCTTAAGTGTCATAGTGGCTTTGTATGGGTAAAATTTTGAAAATTTTCCAAAGTGTGTCATTTCGACCTGGGACCCTCACCAAAACATTTTTCATCAAATTTCACGGACCCCCCCCCACCGACAGCAATCTTCTAACTTTGGTTCTAGTGGACGGATTTTGTCTTACAGCTACTCGTTTGAAAGAGGAGAAAAAACTGCTCGACGCCATTTTTGCCGCGAGTCAATCGGACCAGCCGTTCAAAAGTTAGAGCTGTTACAAGATTTTAGGTCGGAGCTCGCTCACCTGAAAAAATCCTAAGTGTCAGAGTGGCTTTGTATGGGTAAAATTTTGAAAATTTTCCAAAGTGTGGCATTTCGACCTGGGACCCTCACCAAAGTTTGTTTCATCAAATTTCACGGACCCCCTCGGGAGAGCTAGCTTCGATCTTGCCTTCCAGTGGACGGATTTTGTCGTGCAATAGCTCGTTTGAAAGCTAAGAGTGAGACAAATTCAGTGAAAGAAACGGCTTGTTCATATCTGTCTTCGTTCAGATGCGAGGCGCCATTTAAAATTTTGGGAGACTGTCGAAAAACGACAGAGTTAGAATTTTGGACGTTTTGGGCTGTAGCGCCAAAACGAGGCATCGGATGGGAAAACGGAGGCCAGATTCGGATTCAGCGTGAAATTCTGCATCAGTATGGTGAATTTGAACGCAATCGGAGAGAAAAAGTTTCGCTGACGTCCCCCCCCCGGCACCGATCTTCCAACTTTGGTTCTAGAGATCGTAGAAAGTCGTGCAATAGCTCGTTTGAAAGCTAAGAGTGAGACAAATTCAGTGAAAGAAACGACTTGTTCATATCTGTCTTCGTTTAGATGTGAGACGCCATTTAAGATTTTGGGAGATTGACGAAAAACGACAGAGTTAGAATTTCCCAAGAAACAGCTCCAGCGGGCGAATGAAGGCTCGGATTGGTAGACGGAGGCCAGATTTGGAATCAGCTTGATGTTATTGTCCAATGAGGATCATCATCCAATGAGAATCAAGCATTTCTATATAAATAGCGAACCTTCCACAGTGAGAATCATTCCATCGTTGAATCACACGAGTGACGGACGCACATTTTCTCTCTCTAGTTCCCTATTCTATTATCCAACTAAAATGGTAAGTCGCTACTTTCCTCCCTCTCCTCCCTTGAACGTAAACTTAATACAATCTTTTTCATTTTCAGGCATCTACTCCATCTGCTGCACTAGTAGGACAAAATGGTGGTCAAACGTTACAAGGTTCGCTACGATCAGATCATCTACAACTGAGGCCAGTGGAAGAAACAACCAAGGAACTTATTCCTACACCGCTACAGCGTAAATTTAAACAAGTCTTGCGTTATGACGATCATGGCGTAGTACTCCAAACGGGAATGCTCCCTTCCACGGATGTCAAGATAATGCACAATCAGTATGGGGACTACATACTGATCCCCGTGAGTCCGTACATTCGCCGCCAACTTGATATTATTGAAGAGTACGTGACATTAAATATGGACATTCCTACTTCTCTTGCTCAAGAGTGGAAGGCGAGAGATGACAAGGATACTCCCTATAGAAAGATTTGGGATGGTAATCAAATTTGCCTACCGGTATCACATTGGTGCACTTACTATAAGAAGGAGGGAGATCATTCAACACCCATCACATGCGACGAGCTCGGAGAAGGTACTTGGGATATCCTTTTCAAAGTGAATGGGCTATATTATGGTCGTCACAAGGATAATAAAATAGCCTCTCTCTCCATGCATATGGAATCCATCCTATATATTCCAAAACCACCCAACGTGGACGACATAATTGATCAAATCCTTAACAGCAGTGGTACGAAGCGCAAGTCGGAGAAGAATGCTGCATCAAAACGCAAATCAAAGAAGGAGAATTACTAGTCCTTTCCTAACTCTACCCTATGACAATTCGCTTATGTGCTTTGAGTGTCGTAGACGTGGTCTTATTAGATACATTTTACTTCTTCGTTGCCATCATATCATTTGTGTATTTTGTCGTGAAAAGCATCGATGTAATTCTTCATTTTGTAATATGTTATAGAACGTTTCCTTAGATTTGTAAATTTCCGTTTTAGGCTTCTATCAGTAGTATATAGTGTGACATCCGGCGCGACGCTTCGCTTCGCTTTGCTTCGCTTCGCTTGCGCCGGATGTCACACTTTTGCCGGTTTTTCAAAAAATCAAAAATTCAAAAATTTCAAAAATTTAGGTAGACTACAAATTTCACGTGGCCGAAGGCCGAAGGGCGAAAATTTAAGCGTTTTTAAAAATACCCAATTTTTCAAATTTTTCAAAATCTCAAAATTTGAGAATTACAATTTTCACCCTTAAAATCATGACCGTTCCAGGACACCGAAAATCATAAAAGTTAAGAATTTCAAATTCATGAATTTTATCCATCTTTCAGGTTTTCAAAATATATCATGTGAGTAATAATATTTCTTTAAAAATGGAAGAAACAAAAGTGGATGAAACCGCAAGAATATATCCTTCGTTATCTCAATTAAAAACAGGTGAAATGGTTCTCAATTATTATTAAGATTAGAGCATTATGATAAATTAAGAAGACGCAATTATTACTTAGTCATTCTTCGTTATTGTATGCTCAACATTATTTAAAGTACTAATTGTGTGAACTAGAAGATCATTGTAACTCATAAACTCAAAATTATTCAATGAACCCGTACACTGGCTGATAATTGAAGAGAGAGAAACATCTAGCAGCTTTCCCCTAAAATTATCGTGCTATCTCTTGTCATTTCAATTTACTCATCGGTAAACTTTTGGCATTTCAACTTACGCGTGCGTAAAAGTTTTGACATTTCAATTTACCCCTACGTAAATTATTTTCAGAATCTGTTTTCAAAATCTATTTTCAAAATCCATTTGCAAAGTCTGTTTTCAAAATCCATTTGTAAAGTCTGTTTTCAAAATTCATTTAGCGTTTGCCAAACACATACGGGTAGTAAAGTACTTCCATTGTGAAGACATGAATAGATTAAGCACATAAGAGTGCATTGACAATAAAAGCAAATGACAATAAAATTCTTCTTCTTCTAAATTTAGAACGCATAGACGGCGACATGCGGGATAGTTGTTAATTTCAGAAGATTGTATTCAAAATATTTATTCAAAATATTTCTTTAAAAATGGAAGAAACAAAAGAAACCGCAAGAATATATCCTTCGTTATCATATGAACGTAGTTCTACTTTAATGGACATTGAAAAAATGAACATTGAAAAACACAAAGATAGAGTACGCTATATGAAAGATAAAGAATCTCAATTATTATTAAGATTAGAGCATTATAAAAAATTAAGAAAGAGATGGACTAAAGTTA
The DNA here is from genome assembly GCA_907163375.1 of Prostheceraeus crozeri. Taxonomy (NCBI): domain Eukaryota; kingdom Metazoa; phylum Platyhelminthes; order Polycladida; family Euryleptidae; genus Prostheceraeus; species Prostheceraeus crozeri. Next base: position 999 of record CAJQUW010008540.1, on the reverse strand, counting down.
AGAATGTAACACAAGGAATTGGCATATTCTTAACAATAAGTTTAGGTGCTTTAACAATTGTTATATCTTCAGGTGTTTTAGTAATTCCAGTAGTTGCTACAGCTTTAACAGGTACGGGTGTTTTTGCAACTTCACTTGTTACAATGTTAGATAAATCTTTAATAACTAAGAAACGAAAATCATTAAAAACTAAGCATTTACATATTAAAGAAGTCTATGATAAACTACATTACTACTTTCAAAGAGTATGTGATGATAATGTTATTACGTTAGATGAGATTGAAAAATTTGATCAAATAGCTAATGAAGTAAATCAAACCTTTCAATTACAGTCCGAAAAATTTGATGATAAGAATATACAGGATGGTAAAATTTCTAGTGATGGTAAAACTTTTACTGGTGGTAAACTTTCTAATGAAGAAAATGATAAAATTTTTTTAGAAGAGCTAAAAACTTTAAGCGAAAATTTAAGCAAAACTTTATTAAACAAAACTTAAAAAGAGAAAACTTTAAACGAAAAGATGTCAAACAACAAAGCAATAAAAAAATAATTTGTTCAGTAAAATGTTTTTGCTGTATTCCAATGTTACCACAAAATTCAAATATTAGATTTTAAAAATGGATAAAATTAGAGCTGATAATTTTAAAAGAATAAAACAATTAGAAGAGTTAATAAAACAAAGAAATATTATGAAGGAAAATCATCTTCAACATAGAATGATAAAAGCTGGTATTCAATCTGATATGTTTGAAAAAATGCAGCAAACCGAGCAAATAAAAACTGATTTTGAAAAAACTATGAAACCATTTAAAACTCTTGAAAAAGAACTTACAAATAATGATAAACAAATTGATATAACAGATCCAGAGCACAAAACTATATTAGATGACTATGGATTACTAGAATCAAACATTAATAAGAAATTACCAAAATCTATGCAATTTGAACATTCTATTTTCATTTTAGATGGAAAAACAATACCTAGATTTTATCTCGGT
>CAJQUW010008539.1:0-70240 GCA_907163375.1 Prostheceraeus crozeri | reverse complement strand
GGGATTTAGTATTAGGCGGGCTTAAATATTCTATAGGTCGGCAGTGCACAATAGGAAAAGTCGGAAGCAGACCTACCAAAATGTGGGCCGAATCGAGTCGAAATTTCAGAAATTAGACGTCTCAATTAGCGATGTAGCGATCATACTTATTTACTTTTACTCCTCGTTTATTGTCGGTTGGACCCCAGGTTTGAGGGTGCCACATTTGCGCCATGTCGATTCTTAATCGTTTGAGTGCACCTCCTCGACACTGTTCGGTCTTGCGCGTCGAGGTGAGATGTGGGCTTATATCGTCGAGAATCGTAGGAGCTCATATCCTTCCTTACATTGTGCATCCTTTGACTGCCTTCGATGTTCGGACCCGGTACCTCAAGATCAACCTCGGCCACTTGCAGTTAGACATTCTTTGGAGGTGATCGTACCACCTTAGGCAATTTTGTCGCAACTCTGCATCCAAATCGTTAAGGCCATCAAGCACCCTCCAAAGGTTGCACATCGAGCGACGCTCATAGAGCTTGACCGCACACATCCACCGTATCATGGAGGTCTCGTTCTTGGTTAGACGTGCTCTAGATCTTCTGCTTTGATGGACCATGTTTCCGAAGCATGCACCAATACGCTTCTTATACTATGCCTTGTAAACATAATAATAATAATAATAATAATAATAATAATAATAATAATGTGTTTATTGATGAGATTGAAAATCACAAATACGATCATTTACTGTTGACATAAAGGTAAAGAAAGTTACAAATGAATAAATAGTACATTATGTAAATCAAGCGTGGAAAACTAATGCATTTCACCGTTTGCGAGCATACACGTGTAAAAAAAATTAAAAAAATGAGTTCAGACGGCGTGAAGAGGAGCAAACAGGCAGACGGTATCTCCCACAACGTTCCAATTTCTGTGGTAGCCGAGCGTGTAGAGGATGGTTTTCATCATAGACATGTCAATCACAATCTGTCCATCATCATCATAGACATGTCAATCACAATCTGTCCTTGATCATCATAGACATGTCAATCACAATCTGTCCTTCATCATCATAGACATGTCAATCACAATCTGTCCTTCATCATCATAGACATGTCAATCACAATCTGTCCTTCATCATCATAGACATGTCAATCACAATCTGTCCTTCATCATCATAGACATGTCAATCACAATCTGTCCTTCATCATCATAGACATGTCAATCACAATCTGTCCTTCATCATCATAGACATGTCAATCACAATCTGTCCTTCATCATCATAGACATGTCAATCACAATCTGTCCTTCATCATCATAGACATGTCAATCACAATCTGTCCTTGATCATCATAGACATGTCAATCACAATCTGTCCTTCATCATCATAGACATGTCAATCACAATCTGTCCTTCATCATCATAGACATGTCAATCACAATCTGTCCTTCATCATCATAGACATGTCAATCACAATCTGTCCTTCATCATCATAGACATGTCAATCACAATCTGTCCTTCATCATCATAGACATGTCAATCACAATCTGTCCATCATCATCATAGACATGTCAATCACAATCTGTCCTTCATCATCATAGACATGTCAATCACAATCTGTCCTTCATCATCACAGACATGTCAATCACAATCTGTCCTTCATCATCATAGACATGTCAATCACAATCTGTCCTTGATCATCATAGACATGTCAATCACAATCTGTCCTTCATCATCATAGACATGTCAATCACAATCTGTCCTTCATCATAATAGACATGTCAGTCACAATCTGTCCTTCATCATCATAGACATGTCAATCACAATCTGTCCTTCATCATCATAGACATGTCAATCACAATCTGTCCTTCATCATCATAGACATGTCAATCACAATCTGTCCTTCATCATCATAGACATGTCAATCACAATCTGTCCTTCATCATCATAGACATGTCAATCACAATCTGTCCTTCATCATCATAGACATGTCAATCACAATCTGTCCTTCATCATCATAGACATGTCAATCACAATCTGTCCTTCATCATCATAGACATGTCAATCACAATCTGTCCTTGATCATCATAGACATGTCAATCACATTCTGTCCATGCATCATCATATACAGTCAATCACAATTCGGTCCTGATGCATCATAGACATCAATCAACAAACTTTCCGTCATCAGCATAGACATGTCTAATCACAATCTGTCCTTGATCATCATAGACATGTCAATCACAATCTGTCCTTGATCATCATAGACATGTCATTCACAATCTGTCCTTGATCATCATAGACATGTCAATCACAATCTTTCCTTGATCATCATAGACATGTCAATCACAATCTGTCCTTGATCATCATAGACATGTCAATCACAATCTGTCCTTGATCATCATAGACATGTCAATCACAATCTGTCCTTCATCATCATAACATCAAGCACAATCTTCCTTGATCATCATAGACATGTCAATCAACAATCGGTGCCTTCATCATCATATCAGTCTATCACAATCTTCCTTCATCATCATAAGACATTTCCAATCACATAATCTGTCCTTCATCATCAAAGACATTCAATCACATCTGTCCTTCATCATCATAGACATTTCAATCCAACAATCTTCCTTCATCATCAGTAGACATGTCAATCACAATCTGTCCTTCAACATCATAGACATGTCAATCACAATCTGTGTCCTTCATCATCATAGACATGTCAATTCCACATCTGTCCTGCAACTTCAGAGACATGTCAATCACAATATGTCTTCATCAACAGAACATGTCAACACAATCTGTCCTTCATCCATCATAGACAGAGTCAATCAAAATCTGTCCTTCATCGATCTTCAGACATGTCAATCACAAAATCTGTCCATTCATCATCATAGACAATGGCAAATCACAATCTGTCCTTCTTCATCAGCATAGAAATGTCAATCTACATTCTGTCCCTTCATCATCATAGACATGTCAATCACAAGCTGTCCTTGATCATCATAGACATGTCAATCACAATCTGTCCTTCATCATCATAGACATGTCAATCACAATCTTCCTTATCATCATAGACATGTCAATCACAATCTGTCATTCAATCACAATCTGTCCTTCATCATCATAGACATGTCAATCACAATCTGTCCTTCATCATCATAGACATGTCCATCACAATCTGTCCTTCATCATCATAGACATGTCAATCACAATCTGTCCTGCATCATCATAGACCTGTCAAGCACAAGCTGGCCTTCATCATCATAGACATGTCAATCACAATCTGACCTTAATCATCATAGACATGTCAATCACAATCTGTCCTTGATCATCATAGACATGTCAATCACAATCTGTCCTTCATCATCATAGACATGTCAATCACAATCTGTCCTTCATCATCAGAGACATGTCAATCACACTCTGTCCTTCATCATCATAGACATGTCAATCACAATCTGTCCTTGATCATCATAGACATGTCAATCACAATCTGTCCTTCATCATCATAGACATGTCAATCACAATCTGTCCTTGATCATCATAGACATGTCAGTCACAATCTTCCTTCATCATCATAGACAGGCAATCACAATCTTTCCTTGATCATCAGAGACAGGTCAAGCACATACTCTTCCTTCTTCATCATAGACATTCAATCACAATCTGTCCTTCAATCATCAATAGACATGCAATCACAACTGTCCTTCACATCATAACATGACCAATCACAATCTTCCTTACATCATCATAGACCATTCCAATCACAATCTGTCCCTTCATCATCATAACATGTCAACACAATCTGTTCTTGATCATCATAGACATGACAACTCACAATCTTCCTTGAACATCATAGACATGGGCAATCACAACTGTCCTTGAACTCATAGACATTCAATCACAATCTGTCCTCACATCAAAGACATGCAATCACATCTGCCTTCATCATCATAGAAATGGCAAACACAATCTTCTCATCAGACAATAGACATGTCAATCACAAGCTGTCCTTCAATCATCACATAGACATGTCAATCACAATCTGTCCTTGATCATCATAAACATGCAATCACAATCGGTCCTTGAGCATCATAGGACGTCGGCAAATAACATTCTCTACGCAACTCTGTGCATGAGATTGCTTCATCATAAGCACTTCGAACACTCACCCTACGTGCCCGGTCATGTGAGATAATATCTAACTCGTGGAATGCATATAAAGAAGCAATCATAGCACTAATTTACGTAAATAACTATTTTCTATTGATCATTATCACACTTTATCTATGGTTCTTCTGTCGTAGGGTTCATATTTCTGAATGTAATTCCGATTTCTTCACTTATCTTGGGGTCTCTAAACCAGTGCAGGAGGAAATGAACTCTGATTGGTCAAGCTTTTAGCTCAATCATAGGGTCCTTTCCTGCTCTTGTGATTGTGTTCTTGTTAACACGATGTGTAACGATTTGTTAAACAATTGTTTTACTAAAGTAGGTCATAAAGATATTGAAGTTTAGCAAATTTTCCCTAACAAAGCCACTTGACAGAAATGGTCACTTTTTTGTTACGCGCTGAACAATTTGTATAGCTGAACAGTCAGAATAGGAAACAGCCCATTTGTCTAAAGCGATGAAGAATGAACTGTATCAGCTCGTGACTTGTGTTGTGCGGTAGCGTCCCCTAATCTCCCGAAACGTAGCACACCGAGGATTCGTAACCTGTACCACCAAAATCATCACCGACATCCAAGTGCTGTCGAATCTGACGCACCACTGAATGTTAACCTAGACAGAGCAGCTTGTATAAGTTCGTGAAAGAGCCTCACAAACACATGGAACAGTTTCCCATTACAAGTGTTTCTTACACAGCGCCAGTCAACTACTTCGTTGGCTGTTTTAATGATCATCCTCATTTGTATTGTGGCAAGAGGCCTCCAAGGATTCTACATGCAGTCAGATTTATGACATTAACACCTTCACACCAAACATGGATCGTTCATATACCCATACACATTTCATATGTTCAACTTTCTCACTGTGTTTTCAAACCAGCCATTATCCGATGCGCAAGGGCCAATAGTGTGATGAAAACCCGAAGAAATTCACTCAATTTCATCTCTGCTACTCATACAATGGAAGTTTTAGGCTTTCACGTCGACATTTTGACCGATTCAGGTGACTTATTGATTTAGAATATGTCAGTTCTCTTCCACGCATTGTTTGAGGAAATTACTGCTTGTTTTTCCTTTAAAAGAAAGCGGGACACGCGCTTGTGATTGATCTTCTTAAAGAGAAGCAGATCGAACAATCAACCGGATTATTTCGGATTTTCGTCCTAGATAAAAATTTCCTCAACCACGTGCAGAGGTGAACATTTCAATCTCTCACGGTTAGAGCGAAGTTGATGAAGTCTTTCTTGCAGACGTACATGATAACCCCAAGGCGGCTTTTTGTCTCTCCTGTTGTAATCATTGAATCTCCGTACAACAATATCATCAGTTGGAGGCGCAAGAAAGTACTTCTGAGGCACCCCAAACCAGCACTTCACAGACGAAATCGCGAGCAACGTCAGTGGGATTCGAGGATTCGACTCTGACAAGGGTGGTGCGGTGCCCCCTCAAGTGAGAGGACGGTGGTGCATTCACAGCAGGCGGCCATTCCTCACAAGGTTGTGGTTAGCTAAGCACTTCAAAGTGAGAAGCGGCGGGGGGGGGGGGGGGGGGGTGCCTCCCTCCCCAAGGAGGCGGGCAGTCTCACAAGTGTGGTTAGCAAGCCTTCAAGTGATAGCGGTAGTGCCTCCCCAGCAGCGGCCAATTCTCACAAAGGTTGTGGGTTAGCAATCCTTTCAAGTGAGAGGGGTGGTGCCCTCCCCCCAGCAGGCGGCCATTCTCACAAAGGTTGTGTCGGTTAGCAAAGGCTTTCAAGTGAGAGCGTGGTGCCTCCCCAGCAGCGGCCATCTCCAACAAGGGTGTGGTTTAGCAAGCCTTCAAGTGAGAGCGGTGGTGCCAATCCCCACAGGCGGGCCAGTCTCACAAGGTTGTGGTTAGCAAATCCTTCAATGAGAGGGTGGTGCCCTCTCCCCAGCAGGCGTGCAGTCCTCACAAGGTTGTGGTGTTTGGAAAGTCCTTCCAGGTGAGAGCGGTGGTGCCTCCCAAGCAGGCTTGCAGTCTCACAATGGGGGGGTTGTGGTTTAGCAAACCTTCCAAGTGAGAGCGGTGATGGCCTCCTCCAGCAGCGGCCAGTCTCACACATGTTGTGGTTTAGCAGCCTTCAAGTGAGAGCGGTGGTGCACATCCCCAGCAGAGCGTGCAGTCATCCACAAGGTTTTTTGGTTAGCAAGCCTTCAAGTGAGAGCGGTGGTGCCTCCCCATGCTTGGCGGGCCAGTCTCACAAGGTTGTGGTTAGCAAAGCCATTCAAGTAGAGAGCGGTGGTGCCTCCCCCCAGCAGGCGGCCATTCCTAACAAGGTTGTTGTTAGGCAAGCCCTTCAAGTGAGAGCGTGGTGCCCAATCCCCAGCAAGCGTGCAAGTCTCCACAAGGTTGTGGTTAGCCAATCCTTCAAGTGAGAGCGGTGGTGCCTCCCCAGCAGGCTGCAGGTCTCAACAAGGATTGTGTTCGATAAGCCTTCAAGTGAGAGCGGTGTTTGCCTCCCTAGCAGGCCGGTGCAGTCCCTCACAAGGTTTGTGGTTGGAAAGCCTTCAAGAAAAGACGGTGGTGCCCACCCTAAAACACGCAGGCGGCCATCTTCACACTAAAGGTTGAGGTTAGTCAAGCCTTCAAAGTGAGAGCGGGTGATGCCTCCCCAGCAGGCCGGCCAGTCTCACAAGGTTGTGGTTAGCAAGCCTTCAAGAGAGAGCGGTGTGCCTCCTCCCAGCAGGCGGGCAGTCTAACAAGGTTGTGGTTTAGCAATCACTCCATATGAGATGCGGTGGTGCCCATCCCACAGGCGTGCAGTCCTCACAAGGATGTGTTTGGAAAGCTTCATTCAAGTGGAGACGGGGGGGGTTGGTGGCCCCATCCCCAGCAGCGTCCAGTCCTCACAAGGTTGTGGTGGAAAGCCTTCAAGTGAGAGTCGGTGGTGCCTCCCCAGCAGGCGGCCAGTCTAACAATGTTTGTGGTCATTTATTAATTCATTTATTTCATCATTAAGCTAATAGACATAGAACTTGAAATAGTGAATGGAGTGATAACCCTATTGTAAACAAATCATGCGTTTCTCTTAGCTTCCTTATCAAAAATATCCTTTCTAAAGGTACGGGGGGGGGGGGGGGGGGGGGGGGGGGGGGGGGGGGGGGGGGGGGGGGGGGGGGGGGGGGGGGGGGGGGGGGGGGGGGGGGGGGGGGGGGGGGGGGGGGGGGGGGGGGGGGGGGGGGGGGGGGGGGGGGGGGGGGTGGGGGGGGGGGGGGGGGGTGGGGGGGGGGGGGGGGGGGGGGGGGGGGGGGGGGGGTTTCTCACTTATTTTAACAGCTGATAACATTTACATAGCACTTAAAATCAAATATTCTTATCATGAAGCCCAATATCCCCAAATTGAACGAAATAGTTCAAATTTTTTAGAAAATGACCTACAGTGTGGTAATTTGTGTTCTTTAAGGATTTTTTGTGACAAATTGATAGTACTAAAATAATGCATGGCTATTGCTGTACAATCATCTCAAAATACAACTATGGATGGGAAGCCAAAATTTTTACTTAAAAACTGCTTATTAAAAAAAGCTAGATTCAAAAGAGAAAATGTTAATTTTATGATTCCTCTATGCTTATTCATTCATAACTTACAGGCAATAGATTATTTTATCAACTATGTTCAGCTTAGGCCAAGGCCTATACAAAAATTAACTGAAAAGACATAGCTGCTAACAAAATCGGCATTATCATGATTCACAAGTAAAACCAGAATATTCTCTAACAGAACACGATGCTTATTCATGTAGCATACTGAAACTACATAAACAAAGTCACATTCAATCTAAATTCATATGCAAATCATCTTATGATGAGAAGCGTTCTTTTCAGCGGCATTTCCTTTCTGAAAAACGTGTAGGGTCCAGCTAATCACGTTGTAGTCCGGAGCACAGATGGGGTAGTTATTCATCTTTCTCTCCAGATACATTCGTCTTTCTGGCAGCTGGATAATACTCCATTGAGTAGAGAAGTCCGAAGAAATGGAGCAGCTCTGAGAATGTCAACTTCTCGAAAAGTGTTATCTGATTGTCCGGACGTGACGATTATTGGATGGTACATCACCTCTCATCATGTAGACCTTGAGGAAGAAAGTGAAGAAAGAAGTCTAGTTCAGCGAAGTTCCGAAAGGGAATCCCATATTCAGATTCGTGGTCCGTAAGATCGATTTTCGGTCCCTCTTCTCTAGGATCGATTGTCCCATCCTCCTCTAGTCCATTCCTTATCTTTGCTTACAACTTCCTCTGCATTCTTCACTTTCCGATTCTTTATGAGGCTTGAAGAAACGTCGGCCTCCACTGTCCTCCACTATCAGTCAGAAGAACATAACTGTAATCCTTTCCTCCCTAAGCCTTTGCCCTTCAGCTGTTTAGGTTACTCTTGCGGAAGAGACTGCTACTATTTGGACCTTACGCCATCCTTCTCTTCTTGCATGGAGGTTCTTGATAATCCTAAAAAAAGAATGAAGTTGGTGTTCATATGTTTTAGACTAAATATCGTAAATCATTGCAGATTACTTACACTTTTCGTATCCTCGTCCAAATTCAATGTCAACTTCCTGCACTTTGAGCCTCATCCATCAACGGAAGATGACGTAGGAGGAATCTGCAAATTTAAATAGGCACAATAAACGTATAGAAATATTTCCAGCCGTCCTAACTTGACCGAGTCGACAAATTATGCTGCTATACAAACATTATTAGAATAGAACCAGTAGTCCTGTACACATGTATGAAATCATGCTGTAATGCATGGCATTTTTATTATGATCTAATCATATTTATATGCCGTATTGTAGGCCTGCGAACTCAAACTTTAATATGAAAGTGTATGATCACAATTCAATCAAGAAATAAAAAATTAACAAGGCAGTATAGAGAGAAATTGGCCCGTAGCCTCAATACTACGGCTTCTTAAATTAATACATGTACAAAACTGAATTAGTTTGCGTGATAGGCAAATCAGGTAAGACACGTGCAGAATTGCTGGAGAGCGGATGAAATCTCATAAACATTTCAATATTAATAATTGTGCATCAGGTCCCTCTGGACTTTGCTGCCACCAGGCGAATGGACATATCGAGTTCGCATCCTTATTAATAACGAAAGAACAAAATTATATAGAGTAGCTGATCGATAGTCGCAAAGCCACTTGCAATTACTCGTACAATAGATCAGATTAGTTGCATACGGATGCACATACAAAGTATACATGCCTCGTAAGTACGGCGTATAGCATGTAGATGGAGCGCTACACTAGTGACTGTGTAACTAGCTAAGATTGTGGTAGTATATAGAGTAGACAAGCAATAAACGGTCACTTACCTGCTTAGGGCACATCATTGCTTTCTTTTTGTGAAATCGTTCTAAGCGGGGCGTCTGAGTATTTTACCATCTATATCCCATTGAATTGCGTGCTTCCTAGTATTCCAGTAATAAAATTCAACCTGACGCACCCACATATCTTCTGATAACCCCCATCAGGAAGGTAGCTTGAGTAAGGAACTAAATCTTCTGGTCGTCGAAGTATGTTTTATGTAATAGAAACCCTATCACCTTTCACCAGAAATTTCTTTGCTGCGCTCTCACTCATTGTGGATAAGATTCAGACGCATATGATGACACTCACGAGCTCACGAATACTATGCTATGATGCCAACATTACGCATGATCGACAGAAGCGAATCACGACAACTTTGGCAGCCAATGAAATTCCCGCTTGTGTCCTTAGGGGTAGAGTGCTACTTTAGAATACAATACAACCTCGCGGATCGCTTGAAGACAGCCAGGTCAATTTCTAACATTGATATAGTCCAACAGAACAACGCTGACTTTTTGTTCCTAACCTTCAAGGACGCGTGTGTCTTAATTTTGAGATGCGACGGAAATGTGGCAATGTACCTACATGTAGCCATTTTCCCATAGCGCCATTCCTGGTCCACAAATGTATATATGTGAAGCAGTGATTGATTCAGACCACCTGATAAGTCGAACTGTAAACTCATGTAAAGAATTTCGGGAAGTATGTGTTCTTGAAAACTTATATTTATGTGATGATTAAAGAAAAAAGAGTCTTGTAAGATAGAATATTTGTCTTTTTTGTTAACCTCTTATCTCTCCGCTACATGAAAACGAAAGAGTTGAGCAAAGATTTTGTATGGAGTGATTAACCATTTGATTATCCTTGAAAGTATTTTCAAGGATTGAACGCTATGATATACATATTCCAATAGTGTTTAAATGTACTGTTCCCAAATGGGGAACGTTCAGGAACTTGAGTAACAAAAATTACCTATTTTTATGTTCGAAGTGAAAACAACAAAATTCAATGCAATCTAGCAATCTATATTATCCATCATATTACTATAACAAGTTTTTAAACAACTACTTTACACCCAATGAATTAAAATTGACTCGCAAAAAACAAAATGCAATCTGACAGAGTCCATCTAACCTTTCTTCTTTCCCAAACTGTGATAAAAATCAAAAACACTTGCTTGGTACTGATAGCCCGAACATAGCATTTAAAACAGCTGAGTTAATCCGACAATTTTTTGCGACAGACAAATAAAGCATCTTCCTTGATAATTGGTACCATCGACTCTGGTGTGCTCGGCAAATTGACCATCGAATCGAGCACATCTTGTACTAAAGTGCGCAAATCCACGTGGATTACCAACCACCGATCTGAGACGCATGTGGACTCGATTTCAAAAGACACAGACGACGATGTTTTCTCTCTGAATGTGTATGTGGTGCTGATCTTGTCACTTGGAGTGTAACTGACAATTGCAATCGCCAAGATGCCGCAACAATAGACACATTCACGGAATTCGTGGAACAGTGAGTCACCACCATTTCTTAACCCACAATGTTTCGGTCTGTAATGGACGATTAGAAGTCGATCACACAAGTTCCAACCTCCACCCATGCCTGGCGAAAATAATAAGTCATAGCAAAAATACACCGTAGAAATCAGAAAATATACTTTTTCACACCAATACAGCAATGCAGAATATTTATAGAAATTTTTCAATCAACATATTATAGAATTCCATCATCATAGACTACATAAAATACAGTGAAAAACAAGTCATAGGGCATGAAAAGTGGCAATCTGACTGTTATAGCAAAGACCGTGCAGACGCGACTACAGAGAGCACTGCTCGTAGTAGAGAATCTACTCAGGTCCAGATAGATGAACCTAGTCCCCTGAACAAAGTAGACAGTTCTAGATGTAAAACAATAAATACTTACCGAGATTGTACTGTTTGATCAAATTTTGGTTGAGTCAGATCAAGTGTGTCGCGTTTTGAACTCTCCGTTTTGTAGATTGTAGTGGCTCGTGGGTGAAGTGATTGCTACCTATGGTCACTGAGGAATGTCTTGCCATTTTAGCAATGTAGATACTGCCATCAGTTTCCGGTAGTCAAATGTCCCCCCTCTACCAGCTTTCCCTCATGGTCTTGTCATCGTACCAGTAAGTTTAGCTGCCTCCTCCAGTTCGATTCTGCCTGACTGTACCTGTAGCGTTTGAATTGCATGAGAACGCAAATTCAGACAAGAGTTGATAGGACGTGAAGAAATTGTCCATGAATAGATAATGGTCGGATGTGTCGATATATCCTCCACTACTTGTAGTAAAGGATTTCACAACCCTCGTACCCAAAGGCTTCAGTTGTTGAAATGACTCTCTTTCCCTTGATAAAGTGAATGAGTTTTTTATGGATATCCGTCTGCCCCTGCCAACATCCAAAGCTTATACCCAAAACGTATTGGTTTGCCCTTGATGTACATTTCATGGAATTCCTTCCACGATAAGGAACCATGGACTCATCCACTGAGAGGTTAGCATGAAACATTCCGAATTGCTGCAATGACTTGTTGAGTAAATTGTAACTTCTTTCACTTTAGCTGCCTTGTCACCTTTTGTCAGTTGTTGGTTATCTGCCAATGAATGTATTTCTTGATTTGTTGGAAAGTATCACGACTCATGGCCTCAGAGACAACAGCAACATGAAGATCAGGTTGATTTGACCAATAATCGTGTTTTCTGATGGGGACACTCTGGTGATAACCAGATAGAATGACAATTCCCTAGGAAATTCAACAATTGATTTCAGTAAATTGAAATTTCAAATCCCCAACTGGTCTCACCACTCCTGCAATATAGTATAGTTTGACGAACAATATGCTTTAATTATGTCGTCATTGAAGCACAGTCTTTATATTTCGTAAGGAGTTTTGTCAACTAGAAGATGGGTGATTTATCATCTTCCGAGTGAGCAGGACTGAGCATTGGATGTCAATCAGGCTGTGCCCCACCGGAATCGTTCGACATTCTTTGACCAGCGTCCTTCCTTGCTTTGATCTCGACTATGCATGTTCCGAGAATGGGCCCAGTCGTCGTCACACTGGGTCACTGGTCCGAAAATCTCAATTTCCACCAGCTGGGCTACGACAAAATCATCACCCCGACGTCCATCGCTCATCACTCGGCACATCCTGAACCTCCTGATTCCGGTGGTAAAACAGCACATGATCTGTGGAAACTTGACACGTTTTCCTAAGGCCCTCACTCATTGTTCTAAAATCTCCTCACTTTTGGTGGATTCTAATCTAAGCTTCTTCCCGATAACCTCCGTCTGGCCCATCTAAAAGGAATGAAATTCAATGTTCAGAAGTCAACTGCGTACTAGTGATGAAAATTTTCCGGAAAATTTCTTTGGGAAAAAATCGGAAAATTTTGGAAAATATTGAAAATTTTGGAAAAATCGGAAAATTTTTGGAAATTTTGGAAAATGTTTGAAAAGTTCTCGATTTTTTGTGACAGGCCCTATGGCTTTGACCCGCTTCTACAAGTCCGAGGCAGCTACACACCGAATAGAATGGGTCTAAAAGTGATGATCTTGATCTTCATTTTGATTAAACCGATTTTGAAAAATGAAAAAATTTGAATTTTTGTGATATAATTTTTACGTTTTTCTATCATCAGCCCGAGGCATAGAAAAAAAAAAAACATCTTATAGAATTGTTCTAAAACTCTTGATTTCATCAATATCATTTTTGATTAAAAACAAACGTAGCAATATGATTCATTATAATATCAATAACTACCTTCCATCCCCTCGTCCAGCGGATTTTTTATTTAGCATTCCTTAGCCACCACTACCAGTGGCTTGTGGCAATTTGTTGGCATTTTTTAATATTAATAACACAGAACATCTTAATTTTTGGGACGTGATTTTTTTCCCTTTACGATAAGGGAGTATAATTTTCATGCATTTGTGAAAAGATTTATAAAAATAAATGCATAAGAAAAAATAATGCACTTTATTTGGAGTTGTGTTTATGGCTTGAAAGTTAAGCTTTATTTATGCAGTCTTGATTGCAATGATACAAATTCTCCGTGTTGATGAACATGTGAAGCACATACACAACCTTCTGTCCCAACACAGCATTATACATGAGCGAACCATATATTGGGTAGATAAGAACTGTAAACTCGTGAGATATTTGGAAAACTAAAGATAATCTGTGATGAGTAGAAAGAAAATCTAAATTAGATAAACTTCTAACTTCTGAGGTAATGTCCCGATTATCTTTCCGTGGAGGACAAACACTACAGCAATCTTCCATTTCTAGATCAAAAGCAATGGGGGTTTTTTTTTTCAGAATAAGTTTTCCAAATCGATTTCAGAATATGTATGAATTTCAGACTTTTTCCAGATGCATTGAGGAAATTTCTCCCCAGTTGAAATTAAGATCCTTTCAAAGTTGAGTTTTCTGACAAATATCTGAAATTCAATTAGAGAAATCTAAATCCATTTAATGTCTGATATTCAGTTGGAAAGATCTGAGAATAGACATGGAGGGTGCAGTTGTTCCAAAAGTTAACATGCAGGGATGATAGAGAAGTTTTCGGTCTTTTGAATGTTACAATAGTCCTTTTCAATCAAACGAACTGCCAAACAAGTCTCCAAAACAAAGGCAAAAACGTCCCAATCACCGAAAAAAAATATATTCGAAAATTTGTTTCCATTGGAAAATTTTCCATTTCAATCACTAATCGTACATATCACTCAAATTTTACATGCCGTAATATGTCAATTTTCATCCGGATACTTTGATAGCAAATGGCTGATAATCACAAATTTCAGTAGTTCTGTCTGTTGTACCAAAACAAGTCGCGCGACTTAAGTATGAATTGATACACTTATGGTGTAAGTAGTACGATGCTTGGCTGCCGTACACAAGGTACGCAGATCGAATCTCTCACGGAACATTTTCCTGACATTCAATGAAGTAGCTGATCGAGGAGAGAGTCCATTTTTTAATGTTACGTAAGTCCTAACTATTATCCCTAACCACAATAATCAAGATACCATATGAAAGAAATTTTGTAAAAAAATAGGCATTTTTTTTGAACGTTGTATTCCTAACGTTCCCATTTGGGACATTCAGCGCAAAAATAAAATGCACGAAAACTATCGGGCCAAATGATTTGAAATTTGGTTATAGAGAGAATGGAATTGAAAAGGATTTAAAGTGACTTAGTTTCATTTTTAAATACTATAAATTTATTTTACAGAGCATAATGTAAAGGAATAAAATTCACTAAAAATTCTTACCTTTTCAAGATGCTAACAGAAGAAATCCAACAAATGGCGAAAACATCAATTTCTTCGAAATTTTGCCCTAATCGTAGTATGGTGGTAGGTGAATAGGCCCAGCTGGTAAAATAGACCAACTTGCTAGATTCTCAGGAAACTGCTTAACGAATTTAAGCGCAATAAACAAAAAAGAAATGAAAATATATCTATCTAATTTTTAAATAAGAGTCCGAAGTTTTTATCGATTTTGTCCAGTGATCAGATTCTACAAGCATCTCAAAAAAAGAACATTCAAATTTCTTCTTTGATTTAATATTTGCTGCTCATTTGTTCAAGGATTTCATGTCAACCAATATTGATGTAGATGAACTCTCAACATGGAAAATTATCTCTGGCGAATCCTCTCTATGACCTTATATAGTAAGTTTGAATTTTTGAGTTCGGGGAAAGTCCAAAAAAACTCTGATTATAAAACGATGTCCATTAGCCAATAAGGCCTAACACAAAATGCTGGTAATAAGGCCCGGGCCTATCACAGTATAAACATAACTCCCAAAAATCAACGAAAGTCCATATCCACGTAAACGTAAGCGTAGTCTGACCGTAAAAGCACAACTACTTACAAAATAACGATTTGTACTATTAAACAAGCGCTTTAAGCAAGCACCTGTTTATCCAAGAAGCAAAACAGGATCTCAAGCTTAGTTGTAGAAAAGCAGAGCAAGCTGGCAATGAATCGGGGATGGAAAATTTGTGAGGAAGATGAAAAGTTAGATAGGCCTATGAGACAGATGTACAGCAGTATGACAATTGGGTACACAAAGATTGTTTTGGTTTAAGTCATGAAGTAGACGGAAGATAGTTCCATTTGTTTGTCTGACTAGTTCCAGTGTAGGCCAATAAAGTCAGGCTTTTGACTGAGTGGGGGGGGTATGGGTGTGGGGAGGGGGGGATAGAGAGATTAATTACAAGACCCAAATACATCGCCAAATACAAGGTTTCACCATCATATACATGTAATTATTTTTTTTGCTCGTGGTTTAAAAAATATTTTTTGTTTTTTTTCAGTAAAAAAAAACTCGAGGATGGGTATTGAATGAATACAATTTTGGTTTTTTTTTTTTTTTTTTTTTTTTTTTCTTCTGGTTTTTTTGTTTCTGTTTACCAATCCTATAAGGGTTAACTTAAGTCCTAACATCTGAATTTAAACAAGGAACATTGATATTAGAATCTCTAAAAAACCTTATATAACATATTGTGCGTACACAAGAAGGGTGAATGTACAATCCAATGTTATAATAGTCATAGATGTTTAAAAATGACTTATTCAGCTAGCGTAAAATTGAATTACATAAATTAAAAAAAAAAAAACAGAAAGTGGGGCCTTAATACCTGGCACAGTGTCGGCAATAGGCCCAACTCGGTGATTTTTCACATATCTTTTTTGCTCGTAACACACACAAATAAAAACTACCAAAAGTTTCGCAATAGAAATACGGACATGAACTTCTCTACACCCATGCAACTGACAACTGCCCCAGATAAGAATAATTTTGGAATATAAATTACAAAGTATGTTTAAAATACAAACATTTCCCAAGATCTGAACAGCTCAAGTCTTGTAGGGGTGGGCCTTATATCCCCTCACCACCCAACCCACACACCCACCTATATAACCTTAAACAAAGCATGAAAAAATATTTCTTTCATTAACTAAAAACGCAAAATAATACTTTTTTGAGTACAACTTTGTAACAATGTTCATCCAAATAGGGAACGTTAGGAGATAAAAGGTTAAAATTCATTATGCTTAATATAGTTTGAAGTGAGAAAGCAATATTTTAATAACCGTAGTCGCATTATGTTCATATAACAACAAATTTTCCGAAAAACAAATAAAAAGAGAATTCGATATTCTTCTCAAGTTGCACCATAATTAAAGAAAAAGACTACCTACATGTAGGTAGGGCCCCCTACAATTACTTAACTAACCTTTGACCCTTTGGAACTCAGATGAGAGAATATAGGTACATGCTAATCCAGCTATCCTAAATGCAAAGGTTGTATCGCAGAATGTTATTTTTTAGATAAAAGTCATCTCAGTGAGCCCACGATTAACCAATTCAATGGCACTCTATGGTAATTCTATACCATCACACGCAATGGGAGTGCCATAGCACACCTTACGTTCAATCGAACTCTATGGATCCCAATTGCAATGGAAGTGGGAAAAAATATGAGTGCTTAGAAGCTATCCAAAGAAGCAGACGCGCAGCGACAGTTTTGACTCCGTATCTGACTATGGTCCAATCATATTGTCACCATTTGCATGTTCAGTATACTTTCAGATGCTTTTGGCATGTGCAACAGTCATTGTTAATCACTTCTGTGGTCGCGTGTCTCAGTGTCTCGCTATTATTTTTGCCAAATCCGTGTTTGTTGAATTCATCTTTATCGGTTTGTCTCGAAACATCACAACCAATGGAGTTAAGTTCAATTGAAACGAATTTATCCATTTGTATAAGTCCATCAGTCCGATAATCATCAAGTCCATTCATTCGTTTACAGGCAATTCATGAAATCGCGCACATGTTTTTAATTGAATTATGCAATTATTTAGATTTTTTGCATGGTTAGGAACACTAGAAACTACTGGTATTAATAAGATTTATGTAGACAGCTTATCAATTCCTCGTTCTCTATTGTCGTATGTGTAAAGTAGCCAGTTCAACAATACGCTCTCAAGTGCTATGCGATGTGTAGCTATCACAGCACAAAAAATTATGCAAATTTGAATATTTTATTTAGGATATTAATATATTTCAGGATTAATTAATTAAAAAATCGTTAGTGACACTTTCAACACGAAGACCTACGCATAACAAATTATGCTATAAGTCTTGAAGATGCGCTGTATCACTTAAATGATTGCAGCAGTTAGGTTACATCGAAATATATCAACCAGAAATTTCTCTTACTTTAGATTCCGGGGATATCTTTTGATTCCGCTTGTTTCATATAGCTTTCTCACTGGCCCAAGCTATCATCCGTAAAGTTAATCTAGGGGTCTAGCAGTTAGTTCAAAACAGCTGTGCAAATATCATTTTCCAATAGCTAGACGCAAAGTTTTTAAGTAAACAAATTTTTTTTTTTTTTTTTGATTATGTTTTTTAAATTTCAGTTAGGGTTGATCGGGTTCTGTTCAACGAGTCTGCTGCGTCTTCTGAGGAAACCCACGTTTGGTTGAAAAATCCTCGGAATCGGTGTTTTAAGCCATTGAAGTAAGTTATCAAGTCCTCGAGTGTTCTAACAATTTATACACTACTATCTGAAACCGAATTATAAGTCGCAATTAGTATTTTTGGTCTTTTAGCTATCATTTAGAGAAGAAAATCGCTTCGAAAAAAGTCACTTTCAAAACCTTTGATATGTTATTTCTCAGGTTGACGTACACTGTATAATATCTAAAAAGAACTCTAAAGATTCTAAGATTTCCAAATAGCATGTTAGTGAAATCCTTCGTACGGGCATTCATAAAAATATCACTTCATTAAACAGCACTAGATCTGGGCAACATTGCCTAAGTTACTGCACTCTGCAATAATTAATATGATAATCATGAAAAATTAATAATTTAACAAAAATAAAAATTTAATATAAAAACTGCTTTTTGCAAACACAATGAATGTAAATGGAAATAAGAAAATCATTGTTTTTCAATATTAAAATCAAATAGGACTATTTACATTATTCTATTTACAATTGTGTACCGCCAAAAAAGGAAGTATTATATAATTATTGCAGAGTGCACTTACTTAGGCCGATTTGCCAGCAGTAGTGTTTAAAGGTGATCACTTAATGCAATCGAAATTTCACTTAACTTGCTAATATTGCAAATCCCAAATTTACCCCGCATGGCTGCAACGCCCTTAATTAGGGAGTTGTGGTCGTATCTTGCGAGATGTAGAAACTAGGCTATAGCTGATGATTTCCTGGATTCTGGATGAAATAGCTAGCTATTCACATCTGTTTCAATTATTTTCACTGGGGATTCGAAACTCAATATTTTACTTATTCTACCTCTCAACTTATAGGTAGATTATAATTGCTGTCATTATTCCAGTATCAGGTCATAACATTTTGCGATATATAAGTGTGTTATAGATTATATTTCTACTGTTACAACATTTAATCAGTATTTTATCATAAGCTGTTCGCAATTCGTACATGTATTATTCATTCAGATCGACTAATTTTCAGCAATCTTTTTTTGATAGGCATGATTAAAAGATCATACAAGTCTTTCTTTCATATAAAAGAGACCAATTTTTTTTAAGCACTCGGTGATAGAGTTGTCAATGCGGGTGCGTATCAGCAAATCCAATGATGCTAAAATCAATAGTCATTTTTCTTGAGAATTTACTTTTAATGCAGTTTCACTCGCTTTATGAGTATTGGAAAATAGTAAAAGAATTATTCAAAAGTGTGATTTATATTTTCGAATTTATTCTCAAGAGCAAATTTCATTTCATAAAGATCAATCAATCATTTTCAAGAGCTACGATGCAAAAGATATGGTTGATATAGTGTCTAAGGGCTTTGCCCAGTTCGACTCCAGGTATTGACTGCAGGCTTCTAAATTTCAAATCAAGATATTAAATCTTTGTGTTATAATTATAGTTTTGACATCGTTTTTGCCATAGCTAATGTTTTTTAGGATCTCAAATTTGTTGCTTGACATGTTTTGGTGCTTTGTAGATAGCTATTTTAGAAGTGTTTCAATATTACTTTGTTCTGTATTCGTGAACGAGGCGCCCGCTTTATACTGCCAATCCAAGTTTTTGAAAAAAAGTCACATTTTCTTCATTAGGAATGAAGAAAGGAAAAAAAAACGAAGAGGGAAAAAAGATATTTGGCAAGCATGGGAAAATTATGTGTTAAAAATTTCAGTTACTGTGTACGCGATACTTGAGTAAAAAAACATATACGATTAAGCAATGATTCACACTATATTCAATCACATATCGATATGAATAACGTCCACGTTTAAAAAATGTTTCTTCATTCAAAATATTGACCTCTGTAAGACAATGTTATTCAAAACTGAACGGACACAATTGATCCATTTTATTTACTGAAAATTGAAAAACCTGTAAGTCACATTGGTCAGATCAATTGACTGAAGGGCTTGAACTAATTATTTATACGAGTATGTGTTACGCAATATATTTTGATTGACTGGGAGTTGGGGAGAGTTGCGAAGATCGTAGCAGCACATGTGTTTGAAGTTCCTCCCAGGACTTTGGGACCCAAATATTATTTAATTTCATTTTAGTTGCTTTCAGGACATAATTTTGATAAAAGAATTTCACTATTTTCATGCACTTTTCTGGATGGTTCAGATTTTGGCGGATTTTCATATTTAATATCTGCTCCCAGCAGTCTGATGAACAAGATATCTTTCCACAAAGGAATATCACTAATAAGACTCAGGACTACGATTCAGATTCTGTGATCCTTGTCAATTATTAAATTAATACTTTTCCATCTATTAATACATATTCCAAGACAACCGCTTAAATAAATAAGGAGTGTAAATTCCGGCTATTTAGTTGTTCTGATAGGAAATAGATCACTACATCAAGCAGCGTCTTACGTGTTGCAGTGGTGGGTCCAGAAGGGGGGGAGGTTGCCGGGATGCATCCCCCACACTGCCCAAGTAGTATTGTGATATAAAATATGAACACTTCAATTTATTCAATTTAACATCAGCATATTCTACATTTTAGCTTCCATAGCAATATTTGGCAAATGTATCTGCACTGAAATAGTACATAAAGTCGGACGGCGAAACGAACTCTATCTGGTTACATCATTTCCGCTTATATTCACTGATCTTAGAGCTTATTCAACTTAGATGACATGTAAACACCAAGGAATGAGTAAGCGGCTTTCCGCAATAGGTTTGTTTTATCCTAGGCAGCTCAGATTTGATGACCCGGCCGCTGTGATATTGCGATCCATCCTACATGATGCACTTTAAATAGCAGATGAATTCTGGCCCATACATCTCGTGTGATGCAAGAAGTGACCACGTGCTTTCAATCCGTTCGACCGCACCTTACTTTCCACCCACATGGTGGTAGGTTTCCAATTGGAACACTATAAACATGTGTTCTCTCATTCGATTCGTTCTCTAATATTTCTTAAATGTTGTGGCCGAAGGATCACCTAACACATATTCAACGTGCTTAAAATTAATCGGATTCGTTTCCTAACTCTCTGACTAATTACAACAAATGATGGCATCTCATTGTTAAAGTGAACATCTACATGGAAAATGAAATTTAAAAAAGCAATTCAAATAAACTTATGACAATATGCAGATTATTTCACATTTCATTCTGTTTGAGATTGTGAACAATAAATTTAATCCCCCCACAGGAATTTACTTTGACCGAGCCCCCTTCCGCGATGAATAGGAATATGTCGCTTTCATCTAAGACTGTTAAATGATAAAGAAGATAAATATTTTTATTTGAAATTCTCTGAAGGAAAGAAATAATATACGAGAAAGTAATTCTTTTTAGAATATAAATAAAAGTTCACACTAGTAATGAGAGAAAGCTAATCGAGCTTTCCACCTTCCCTTTCAATTTTATAAACAAGAAATGAATCAAATTGAGCAGGTCATTTAACGTGTCATACTGAAAACTCAAGAATGCTAGACAATCAAATGACGCGTAAAAAAAAGCAAGGAAAGCCCCACACCCGAACAAAACCCGCCAATTGTAGCCTAAATCGTTCAAGTGAAATAATCAAAGTAAAGAATTCAAAAACAAGACTTTGTCTATTCAGAATGGTGATGCTATGTAATAAAGTCAATTTGAATGATGACACCCCTTAATTGCAATTAATTTGATTGCAACTTATTTTTGAAAACCTTGATTTTAAGTTAGTGATACAGCGCAGGTTATCTGCGTTAACTTATATTCCCAGTTTATATTGAAACAAAATTGCAGCCTCTAACCCCGTGTAATCGAAGCAAGTTCAAACAGAGCCATTCCCCCAGCCAAAAGTTCCCAGATTTCACCTCTCACGTCGGGATCAAGTTCCCCAAACCACCCGAAGTTCACATAATCAACATTCCATCCAAAAAGCAAGATTACGGAAGTTCCGAAAAAGTTCCCAAGTCACCCCCCTTCCACCAATAACCTCCTAACACCACATAACCATCAAGTTCTAAAAAGTTCCAACAAGTTCAACCGGCAGCAGTTCAAGTAACATCAACATCTAAAAACAAAAGCAAGTTCACAACATACATTCAAATCAAAGTTCACCCTCCAATAATGTGCAGCCCGAAAGGCTCCCTCTACTATTTCACCATAGCAATAACACGCAGCTCCTCAGACTGCTCTCACAGCTACATGTATTTCATCACAATAACCCACAGACCCGCAGAAAATGATAGTCATTAAATAATTGGATTCCACTGCCATTTTCTTGTGTTTATGATGATTTTCAATGAAAGCTCTTATTGATACATGTAGTTCCAGTCTCGCATAGTCTTTCAATCAGGATGTATGAAAGTCACAGCAAATTAGGAATCAGCATGAGAGATTACATCAAAGGAAAATTTTAAAAATGCGAAGTAAAATTCCGCTTTTTGCTTTTTTCAAGTGTAGCGCGTCAATGCTGTGTAGTTGATGTAATTTTTGATGGTGCCCAGTCAAAGTGTAAGTGCAGACTTGTTAAAGAGCTCTGAAACATAGACCGACATGTATGTAATTATCAAAATCTTATAATTGTGAAATTGAGTATTATTCATAAGACCGAACAAAAGCTTTCAACTCATTTCACTCAAAGATATTATTAAACATCAACATTCCAGATGAAAATACTTCCCGTGACTGTTGGCCTGTTGACTGCTCGTGTTGGCTAAAATATGTTTCAAGCGTGATGATGAACCGAATTCATCTTTTTCATTAGATCGACTTTTGAAAAATAGTTAATTTTGTTTATCTTGAAAATTAATTGAAAATGGAAGTGCATGGAACTGTATTTAGTTTCAAGTTGATCAGCATTTCAATTTTGTAGTGAACCGCCAAATTTGCTTGACAAACTCTTTAAATTTCGTATTCATCTGAAGTGAGAAATCTCTCTTCTGTTTATTCTTTTCAATATCTGTCTCCATTCGTCGTCAGTTTTACATCATTTTTAACAGCTATAATTTCCATTTCATCATAAAATCATTTCAAAACACTTAAGATAACCTTAGATGAACATTGGCCTTCGTTTCAGATAAAACTGCCGACGACCTGTTGACCGGTCTGCAAGAGAAATATTTAAAACTGCAGTCCCAATATGAATCGCTGGAGAAATCACAAACTGCAGCCCAAAACCATTTGACAACTTTGTCATCAGAAAAGATGGAATTTCAGAGGAAAGTAGGTCGTCTTGAAACAGCTCTGAAGACAGAGAAGGCAAAACTGAGAAGACTGGAGGAAACCAACCTGGAACTTCAGACAACGCTGGAACGTCTGCAGAAAGACGAGAGGACTGAGAAGGCAAAACTGAGAAGACTGGAGGGAAACCAACCTGGAACTTCAGACAAACGCTGGAACGTCTTCAAAGTAAGTCCTGATGTTGATATAAAAAGCAGTGCTTCACACAACCCTTAAGTTTGATCAGCATGAGGGTGGGTCAAAGTGAGTAAATAAGGAAACCTATTGTGCTACTTTAATTAAGATACTTTATAATGATAAATCACGTTTAGTAAATGAAATAGTCACAATAATGAGAATTGTGGGACAGGAGCACAGATCACACAAATAATATACAAGAATTACAAAATTGTAAGCAAAACAAAGAAAAGTCGAACACATAAAGTAATGAAAAGGATGAATCTTGCTGTGGAAGCTCCTTTCGACAATCATCGTCACAATGAAAAGACATCATTAGACAACTTGCTCATGCGAAGAAGCTATTTCTTCGCATCATTGTACGACAAATAGTCAAACGAAATTTGTTGCTGATACACATAACATGAGGACTATTCCGATGAAGAGGATGTTCCTCATCATCCACAACTTTCCTGAAAAGTCGATCACTTAAAACCAGTTGTCGGTAATTCAGCGGGACAAACCTAACACAATCACAATTCGGTTTACATCTAAAATGCTCTAAAATGCTTCTAATACACGGAAAAATAGATATCACGATAAGAAAATCTTCAGAAACAAAGCGTTTTTCAGTTGCCACAAAACGTGGATCTTTCTGGACGCCTTCTTCATGATTTCAGAGACACAACAATTCCAAGAGAGCCGAGGATCAAAGATAACACCAAATAATTTCAAAAATTTAACACAAGGAATATCATTTATTAGAAACGAGCTCAGGTCAAAATTAACAATGTTGATTAAAAGTACTTTTGATTACATTTTTTATGTATTTATAATCATGCCATTTTCATCCTTCCATACTCTTACATACTCATATAGGGTAGTCATTAAGTTAGAAGTCGCTTCTCGAAAGGACGAAAGGAGACAGGGCAACATGCGGTAATGTCATCACCATATTTATTTAACAAGGATTTTTCTGATGGCATAAGTAAATCACTCATGAATAAACCAAAAAGGACCCAAGGATGAGCCCTGAGGCACACCACTTATAGCGGTTGAGAAGGCATTGCATAATGTCTTCCACGGTGCCATTTGCTGTCTATTACACAGGAAATTAATAACAAAGGAAAACAAAAAGTTGTCAATACACCTGTAGCCCATTTTTTATAAACAGTTGATGAGGAACACGGTCAAAATCATTACAAAGATCTATGGCCAATACATGAACATCAGGAACATGGGAGTTTTGTAGTGTGCGAATTACGAATTCTTGTATCTCAATTAAACAACGTAGCGTCGAAGATTTGGGTCTGTAACCGAATTGGGATGCATCAAAAAGATTTGTACTACGCCTTTTGTAAAAATGCATGATACGGCGTTCTAGAATGCGAGCTTGAACAAATCCTTTGTGTCAATAGTAAACGCATGCTGTGGAGAGGTAGCAGTCGATCCCGAAGAGAAAGTCTGACACCATGCATTTTTACAATAAAAACAAAGTCACCGTAGATGTTGTTGATGAAAAATTGCTTAAAAATTGTGATGAGATCATTAGGCTACTGTCTTGTCATAGACATCGCTATAGAACTACAACATAGAGGTTCGGTGACATTAATTTTCGTTGAAGTAAAGAAAAACATCAAAACTTCAAAGCAAAATTTATTTAACATTGTCGTCTTAGTCCCCGTAATACCTGAAATGAGATTTTCAACAGGACTGTGAAGGCAATTTTTCCAATGTCACCTTTGTCTTCAACTTATATCAGAAACCTCTATACAAGCAAATACGCAATCCGTTGAAGTCACATAACAATTAGAAATCCGTTAGATTCAGTCTTGCTGAGGGTGCTGCTGAACACAATATTTCTAAGGCCAGAAGTGCAGTTGATTTCATCTCAGCATCCCGTGCGTGCTCTCAGCTTCCCCTGCCGTCCTCTCACCTTCCACTGCGCCCTCTCAGATTCCCATGACGCCCTCTCAGCTTCCCCTGCCGACCTCTCAGCTTCCCCTGTCGACTATCAGATTCCCATGACGCCCTCTCAGCATCCCGTGCGCGCTCTCAGCTTCCCCTGTCGACTCTCAGCTTCCCCTGTCGACTATCAGCTTCCCCTTCGCCCTCTCACCTTCCACTGCCGCCCTCTCAGCTTCCCCTGTCGCCCTCTCAGCTTCCCCTGCCGCCCTCTCAGCTTCTACTGCGCCCTCTCAGCTTCCCCTGTCGACTATCAGATTCCCATGACGCCCTCTCAGCTTCCCCTGCCGCCCTATCAGCCTCCACTACCGCCCTCTCAGCATCCCCTGCCGCCCTCTCAGCTTCTCCTGCGGTGCTTTACCTATAGTTGGCGCCTTTAAATGTCCCATCACCGGTCACTGTTGGTTCTCTTTCCTGCAAAACCCATCGCCATTGTTCTGCGACTGCTAATTTGTTTGCACTTATTCACACTTGTCCTTCAAGATTAGCGCCGCAAGTCTAAAATGGCTTCTTTTAGATATTCGTGACAATCTTTTCCAACGTTAATAAAGAATTCAGCTAAATTCACATGCTCTTTTCGCATGATCAAGATCCTGTCCATGAAACATTCAACAAATCATAGCACCTCCTTTCCGATGGTCGGCGCTAAACTTCGGAGTTGATTGACCACGAACACGGCTCGGCCTCAACCACATGAATTTATGGATCAAACCATTTCTAGTTGACGATATAAATTCGGAGGAGATGATGTTAGCCTGAGGGATGAAATACAGTCTTCTGTGCTGCTCCTCTGAACAGCATGCGATGTGATCCTCATTTCATTAGAGATTGTGTCTTGTCCGAAAGATTTACGAAATTGTTTTTCTTTCAGACATCCCGGTGGAAGACTTCGCTGTCCAACACCCTCCTCCTCCTCCGCCCAGACCTGTTGTTTCCGGTAAGTTTTGATGAATAACATTTCAGGAAAATGAGAAATTTCTCTTGTGAAATTCAATGCCTTGAAATGGGAAACCAGGGCATCCAATATTCCGTAAATTCCGCAAATTAACCAACAATTCATTGACTTTGTCAATTCGTAATTCAAACCAGCACTGCTGATCAACTCCAAGAGGATGCTGGATATCCGCATTCTGTGATCATCGTTTGAACTGTCACTGCACGTGTAATATTGATAACTCAAAATACTTGATAGCACTGAGGATGAGTTTTCACTGCGTATTAAAGAGGTTATCTTTATCAAGAATCTTAAACCGTCTCTCAACAAGCAATTGAGTAACTCCTGTTGCAAATTATAGGACTGTTTTACATTCTTGGTTGCATCATTATTGCTTTTTGTGACCTTCACGTCAATCATTGTGCGGATGCCCAGTATTGACTGATATTTCAAATTAGAACAATAAGAAGTCCTGGATTCCTTGCACGACAACACGTCAAGTGAGTGACTGAAATGTGAGATTGCTTTAACGACATCGAAAATAATAGCCTCAAGTGTCTACTTAATATCAGTTATCAGTAGTAGGTACTTAAGTGGAAATTCTTCACCAGATAACAAACTGTTCAACTTCATGAAAACTGCTCCTCTTATTGAAACTTTGAAGGACAAAAACAATTTAAAGACGAAATTTGGAGGCCAAGTGCCTCCTACTGATTATGACAGCCGAATTCTATTTAGAACAAGGCAGACAAGAGAACTCGTTCTTCTTCAGATGAAAATCAAATCTGAAAGAAAATTCTATTTTTCATGAGGAGAATCCGTTTTTGAAAGATTTTCTTCTAATAAGTAAATTGGAGATAGAAAACATGAAGAAGACAAGAAATGAATGGAAATACGTTTGCAGGACGATCAGCAGTTGTGTGAATTCTCCAAAATGTGAAAAATGATTAACAGAAGGGAATCTTCAACTGAATTCCTTCCAAAACAACTTGTTTGCATCAAATTCATTCATTTCCTCTTCTTTGCAGCTTCTTTTCGTCTGGTGGACTGCACGGTCAGAGGATGGGGCAGAACAGGTGACTACGTCCTCAATCTCCCGAATCCTCCGACTGTGGGAGAAGTCAGAAGAGGAGTAGCGGAGGCGTTCAACCGGCGTCCGGAGAAGACGCGGATTCGACAACGGACAGCCGAAGTTGGCGGGAGAGCGGTGTTCAGGGCGGATGAGAAAGGAAGAGTGTTGTGGACCTCCGCAGACGGGGAGAAGGTGGAGCAGGTGCCGTGGAAGGATAAGAAGTGGGAATTCCTGGAGGAGGACGAAAAGACCTTCATTCTTCCTCCAGGACGTTGTCTCAGCCTCGACATCTGTCCCCGTTGACAGATAAAAGAAAACTTGTCATTTTCATCATTTCCATCAACAAATGGAAGACATTCTGTGAATTTCTGTTGAAAATTTTCATCAAACTTGCAATTAATTTACACCTCTAATTTTCACTCCACGGTGGTCCTGAACGACCTAAAAATCGAAAGCCCTTCCTCAAATGCTGCATTTTCATGTTACCTATCGATCAACAACTGATCTGCAGCAAAAACGAAGATAATCGATCGACTAGTGTCTGAGGAAATTTGAAATTTTGAATTCTTTTGATTTGGGATCATTTGAAAATCCATTTAAAAAGAATTGCCAAGTGAAAATCGATATATCTCAGCACTCTATGAGTGCATGCAAACAGTTTCAAACCAAAAGCAAAATAATCGGTCGACAATTTTACGAAAGAATTTGAATTTTGCTGCTTTACAGATCATTTTGCCACATTATAGAATTGAGCTATTGTCCACTTCAAATCGAAATGGATCGCATGTTTGTCAACAACTAAACGACAACGAACAACTAAATTAGGATTGACAAGTCAATAGCTTGAATACATCATTTGAAATTCAGATTTTGAATTTGAATATGTGCTGGATGCATTATGTGGCGCTAGTAAGGTATTTTGAAATACATGTACCGCGTAGTTGATGCTTGTTTTCATGCACAGAACTTGGCATAACCTTGACAATTGCGATTACGCCGAGTGATCTCAGTCAAAAATTGATAATCAAATATGATGATGCAGAGTTGGAAGTGGGTCATGGGTCAGGTGGGTCACATATGCCGTGGGTCAGGTGGGTCGTGGGTCACATATGCCGTGGGTCACGTGGGTCGTGGGTCACATATGCCGTGGGTCAGGTGGGTCGTGGGTCACATATGCCGTGGGTCAAGTGGGTCACATATGCCGTGGGTCAGGTGGGTCGTGGATTGCATATTCCGTGGGTCAAGTGGGTCACATATGCCGTGGGTCAGGTGGGTCGTGGGTCACATATGCCGTGGGTCAGGTGGGTCGTGGGTCAGACTTCGTTGACCCACTTCCAACCAGTTTGACCCATGATAGATTTGACAATCTCAAATACAGTAAACTCCATTTATTCGTATTGAGTCAGTGTCACTGAAAGGGGTGATGGATGCACACAGTCAAAATATGCAACACTATTGACTTTCACGTGCCTCATACAGTTTCGATAGGGGGCGGAATTCACACAAATGAAAGGCTCGAAAACAATTGCTGCTGTCTACTGAGAGATGTTGGTTGGTGGAGAGAAGTTGTTTGAGTACAATTGTGTATGCTCGATTCTCTGTCGCTATGTCTGACGATACCCAATGATGTGTGACCTTGATTTCAGAGATACACTGAAGAAGTCAGGTATTCATCAGAGGTTTTATTCATCTTGAAAATTTTCTTGCAATGCCAACTGACCTTCGTTTTGTTTGTTTCGTTTGATTTTGTTGGTCTTTCGTAGAAAATATCCTCTGGTAGAGATTAGAATGGTGAATCTGTGGTAAAGATTGATCAGAACCTAAATATTTTCGAAATATGTAATTGATCAAAATATCTTTCATAATATACATGCTTCACATCTAAAGCATTTAGCCGTTCAATCTACTTTCGCATCATACATGTTCCATGCATCTCATTGCTCATTCGATACATGATCATCTGAAAGAAGATAATTCATGCGACGGTTCATTGATATAGACTTATCCCTTTCACACAGACTTATTACGGCAGAGCTCTGAGAGGAGATATTTTTTGACACTTCGTATCAATAAAAAGTTTCGTTTTGATATTTGATTTGGCATCAATTAAAATATGAATATTTACATGATGTCACTAGTGATTGTTATCACAAGGTACTCGTACATGTAGCGCCACGCAAATATATCAGTTCATGTATTGCAAGCTTGAATTATAATAATATTCACGCGTTACGCATGCTTACTCCATTTGCTTTTCAATGAATGTCATTCTTACATCAAATATACAACTTTCTACTTAATAGCTAGCGGAAATTAATGAAATTTGAACCGATTGCCATCAGAAGCAACAAAATATTAGTTTGACGAATTTTGTGGGATAATTTTCACACATATAGCATCTAACATAATAAATGCATGCATAAATGATTTAATCGTTTAAATTTTTTTAGAACCTTAGCATTTGTGGTATATGAACTTTGATTATAAGATAATTTTGATGTGGTTGGATGTCTATTTGTCATGTGACAAGAGATCTGATACACTTGAATCTTCATAACAAATCTTAACAATAATTTTGATACTACAAGGCCTCTATCTAGATAGACCTGAAATCTCGAATGAAAATGAAACTAAGGATGATACCAGAAACGAAAATTGCACTCACATCATTCACCCTTGCAGCATGTGGGTCAGGTGAGTCGTGGGTCAAAGATGTGGTGGGTCAGGTGAGTCGTGGGTCAAAGATGTGGTGGGTCAGGTGAGTCGTGGGTCAAAGATGTGATGGGTCAGGTGAGTCGTGGGTCAATAGAGTCGTGGGTCAAAGATGTGGTGGTTCAGGTGAGTCGTGGGTCAAAGATGTGGTGGGTCGGGTGGTTCGTGGGTCATGTTTTCGTGAAAAGTCGGAGGGTCAGGTGAGTCATGGGTCACATATGCCGTGGGTCAGGTGGGTCATGGGTCACGTTTCGTTGACCCACTTCCAACTCTGTGATGATGCCATCACTAGGTGACATGCCACGCTCAATCACGCGTAATTACACATGACCCCAAGCATCCGTGGCTATGCGGGACATTGCTGAAACATCTGTTATAGAAGTTAGTATAGTTGGCAGTCCTGTTATATAGACATTGCGTCTCATGTGTCGCGGGGCGAGGAGAATCAAGGAGAAACGCGAGACAGTTAAATGATTAACTATGAGTGGCCACATGTTGTGGCGTAGAGCAAACAATTTCTCACTTGAGATTTGACAGCCCAAATGATTTCGGCATGAATGCGGAAACATGTGTTTGTCGGTGCGATGATTGCTTGTAATTTGATCACACGTGTTAAATGCTACTTAAAATGTACATGTAGAATTCTATCAAAGCTGTCGTGTTAGGAAAGTATTCTGTGTGATTTATGGCCTTCCCTATGTCTTATGTTTCGATAAAGCTGTTTATTATATAGAAGGCCAAGTGAATGTACGACAAAAAGACAACTTGGAGATACGTCAAAGAGTAACGTGAACGACTAGTGATGTTTTAACCTACACAATCACACTTGGGATATTCCTTCTCGTTCGAGTTCTAAAGTGGCATAACTATACGAAAGAATAGCGAATCTTCATAACGATTGACTATTTAATTGATAAATACATCAATTAAACTTACTGTAACCATACGCTTCGCTACATGGTGCCGCGACCCGGGATGTCACTGAAAGAACTACGCCAATCTCGCGCGATTCATCGTGCATGTGCTACGAAGTTGATCAATAAAGCTCAAGAACGCAACGACGATACGAAACTCAGTGAGCTGAACGCAATTGTGACTCAACTGACGACGAAACAGAAACTTCTAGCTGACATCGACGCTTCGATCCTAAGTGTGATTGATATAGACTTGATTGACGACGACACACTATCTCCAGAAGTTGAATCCGAAATCAACGAGGCCGAGGAACGACAACTGCTGATACTGACGACGATAAGTGAGTTGAATTCCTTTATTTCTGGGATTAGAGGGGATACGTCTCGCATATTAGGATCTACTAATTCTATTAGCTCCCCTACTAATGATAAGGAATGTTTGATCTCAAAACAAAGGTGTAGGGCCATTCAAACAATTCGAAAAATAGAAAACGAAGTAACCCGCAACAAATTCAATTCGAGCCTCGATCTTGAGTCTTTATCTAAATTACTCCAACGTACTGAAGACGTTACCCATGAACTCAATTGTTTAAACGAACGATTCCTTGATAACATAGCGTCAAAGGGCATCGACGAAGATGAATTAGATAAGGAACTAGAAGAAATTGATAGTTACAAAGAAAGGAGCCAAAACCTGATCAGCGAACTCAGAATTACTATCAAGAGCCTAGAATCGCACAAGAACAAAGGTTACAGATCAACGAGATTAACTGAAAAATTCAGCTGCCAAGGTTTGATGGTAACCCGATGAAATTCAAGGCCTTTTGGGAAGCTTTCAACGCAACAATCGATAAACATGACGATTTAGAGCCATGTGTAAAACTGACTCATCTTCTCAGTCTATTAGACAATGATGCAAAGGCCGCCTTCGAGGGCACGATACCAACCAACGAACTATACAAGGATGTGCGTGAGCGCATGATTGAGCGTTTTGGTAGAGAACAGCTTGTAACACTATCTCATCTACGGTCATTGTTTCATTTACCTCCTGCTACGAACGCTTTAAAACTGAAAACGATGTACAACAGCTTTCTCATGCATGTTCGATACCTCAACAACATACACGTAGAAGACTGGAAAGAATTAATCTTCATCTCATTGCTGTTAGATAAACTACCCCTGAAGTAGAATCAGGTGTTACTCGTCAACAAGGAAACAGTGATTGGCAGTTGAAGGAGTTAGGAGATCTGATCGAGATCGAAATTAAAGCCGCTGAACGCCCTAAGTCAATGATTGAACGACCTCAGCAAAGATCAGGTGGGCATAGCACTAAGGCTACTGCCGTTATCGCCTCAGGAAGCAGGCCAAATATGAAGGTTACGAAAAGGTGTACCTACTGCTCCACGAATGGTCATTATTCTGAAGATTGTCCCCAAATAAAACACGCTGACGCAAGAAAGGAATTCTTGAACTCACAACGCCTCTGTTTTACTTGCTTGGGAAGTGGACACACGGTTAAGTTCTGTAGAAAACAAAGGTCATGTAAACATTGTAATGCATCGCATCATCACCCCAGCATATGTTACGCAAAGTACGGTAGACAAAGAAACAATGGAGAGGTGGTTAGTCAAGTTCAAACCGATTCGACAAATCAAGTCGTCCATGAGAACGTCTTATTAGCAAGCGATGAAGAGATATTCATGCCCTCTGCTTGGATTGATATCAAGAATCAATCATCGAGCACGATTGTCAGCGCCAGATCAATTATCGATACTGGAAGTCACCGTACTAAGATAACTGAGTCGAAAGCACGAGAATTGGGTTTGAAACCGGTTGACCACGTAACCTTACAGATAGGCACATTCGGAACTGATACATTTCAATCCTTTCGAGTACCTGTAGTTGAGATGTCGCTTATCGGTCGTCAAGGTGAAATGATCGAAACTAAGGCACATGTGTTCCGAGTCCTTACAGGTAGAATTGCACGTCCTGGGTTATCTGGTAACAAGTACCCAATTTTGAAACAATGTCATCTTGCTGATCCTCCTCAATCAAGAAGTGAGGAAATCGCTATCGACGTTATTATTGGATCGAATCTCATCAACAAGGTGTATACGAGTAACTCGACTGTGATCTTAGATCAAAGCCTCGGACTCGCTATTCGAGATAGCATATTCGGCTGGATCATTTCTGGACCTACGAAGGAAGAAGACGAGTCTAAAAGTACGACGAACGCTGCATTACTTACAATCGAAAACCCCATCACATTCTATTCGCATCCTGAAAGCTTTTGGAACCTTGAGTCGATAGGCATCACTGAATCTCCCACGCGAAACGATAAGGATGACGCCATCGATCAATTCAATTCAAATATCAAGTACGCAGATGGAAGATACCACGTTCGATTTCCATGGCGGATGGATAGCCCTGAACTCCCTCTCAATTACGAATTAGCTAAAGGTCGATTACGCAGTTTGTGGAATAGATTAGATAAGGACGAATTGCTTCGCAAAACCTACGATGACGTAATAAGATCACAGGAGTTGAAAGGTGTGATCGAGGAAGTTCCCGACTCAATGACTTTTCAAGGATCAAATATCCACTATCTGCCACACCACGGTGTTAGAAAGGACCACAGTACGACTAAACTACGAATAGTTTACGACGCATCGGCAAAAACAAATAAACGAAATACAAGTTTGAACGACGCACTTTATCCGGTCCTTTACTCCTATGTGATATGACTGGCATTTTACTTCGATTCAGAATGTCACCGATAGCCGTAATCAGCGATATTGAGAAAGCCTTTCTGTCAATCGGATTACAAATGCCTGATCGAGATGCTGCACGCTTTTTATGGGTTAAGGATAACACGAAACCTCCTTCCGATCAAAACCTACGAACCTATCGATTTACGCGAATTCCATTCGGTACGATTGCTAGTCCATTTCTTTTAAGCGCAACTATCTCTCATCATTTGAGGCATTCAAATTCAACAATAGCTGACGAGATTCAGAACAGCATCTATGTGGACAACGTAGTTATTGCTAAGCAATCGACTCCAGATGCCCTCAAATTTTATCATGATGCCAAGGAGATATTCGATAAAGCCGGAATGAATATTCGTGAATGGACCTCAAATTCAAAGGAATTCACTGAATCGATTAATCCAGAAGACAGAGCAAAAGGTGATACAGTGAAAGTCCTCGGTCTACAATGGAATACCACAAATGATAAATTGCACATCCCTCAAGTTGACCTCAAGATCGCAAGTGCAATTACAAAGAGAGCCCTTCTTCATGCTACTGCTACATTGTTCGATCCGCTTGGGTTATTTTCCCCCATCACCATGAGAGGCAAGTTACTTTTTCGTGAATCTAATGAACGCTCAAGCAATTGGGATGAACCCTTACCCCTCGAATTAAGAAGACAATGGGACTCACTTATCATTGATCTATCCGCAATTTCCACACTTGAAATTCCCCGTTACATCAGCCAAGAAGACTTCGACACGATTGAATTACACTGTTTCTGTGATGCTTCCGGTCAGTCATACGCAGCCTGTGCCTACATCAGAATCGCCAAAAATGAATCTGTATCAACATCGCTAATACTATCAAAAAATCGACTTGCCCCATCAAAGAAAATCACAATCCCGCGTTTAGAATTACTCGGTGTCATAATTGGTACACGCATTATGAATTATCTCATTGCACAACTTCCATATAGTTTCAATCGTTACTGCATATGGACTGATTCTCAATGTGTCATACATTGGATCAATAGCAAAAAACTTCGCTCAGTGTTTGTTGAAAATCGATTGAAAGAAATTCGGAGACTCGATAAAGCAGAATTTCGTTACGTCCACACTACGGATAACCCAGCAGATCTTCCAACACGCGGAATGGCATTCCCTGAATTGAAAGAAAGCACGCTTTGGTGGCAAGGACCAAAATGGTTGAAGCGTGATGAAAAGAATTGGCCTCAATACACTATCGACAAGGTAAATCCTGCCCACGACGAGATTGAAGAAAGAAAACAGGCCTCTACAAAATCCTCCGTCCTCACTTCACATTCCCGAACATATCCATTCGATTTGAATCCTGACAACTTCGTTTCATTAGGGGAGTGCCTACGGAGAACAGCTATCAAACAAAGAACGGAAAACAAAATCACTGAAGAAAATACCCCCTTAACAGCACAGGAGTTAGAAAGCGCAAGGATGCTATGGATTTCATCTGCTCAGAACTCAGATATGAAAGAAACGCTCGATACACTTAAAACATAACCGCACGAATCAAGAAATTCAAAAATTGAAATTGTTCATTGATGATGAAGGTATCGCACGTTCTATGGGTCGAATCGATAATAGTTCTCTTCCTTATGATGCCAAGTTCCCGATAATTTTACCCAAGAATCACCCTTTCACGAATATGATCATCAAAAGTTATCATGAAGATTGTGGACACTCTGGTACCAACCATACCCTGGCAGATATCAGACAGCGATACTGGCTGATAGCAGGTCGAAAGCAAGTTCAAGCCATAATAACTAAATGTCAGATTTGTAAAAAATGGGAAGGAAAACCATACAGTCCACCTGAATTTCCTGTTCTCCCTACTGAACGCGTTTCAAAATGTCGGCCTTTTTCTACAGTTGGAATCGATCATTTTGGCCCATTCTATGTACACTCAAATTCAAACGATCAGGAAGAAAATGAAAAGGTTTGGGTATGCATTTTCACCTGCGCATCGACCAGAGCGATTCACTTAGAATTAGCATCTGACTTATCAGCCTTAGAATTCCTTAATTGTTTTACGAAATTTATCAGCCGACGAGGAACTCCTAGTCTGATAATCTCCGATAACGCAAAGAATTTTAAGCTTGGACATCAGGTCATTTCGAATCTTTGGAGGGACATGGCTATTCAAGAGTACGCAGCAGAAAATCGTATCACGTGGAAATTTATTACGGAAAAGTCTCCATGGATGGGTGGCTTTTATGAACGCCTTATTAGAACAGTAAAGATGGCATTGAGAAAATTATCTGATGGATCCCTTCTCACACAACGTCAACTTGACGTTTTACTGTCGGAAATTGAAAGTATATTGAATAATCGACCTCTAACTTATGTAGGTTCTGATATGCGAGACGCTCTTCCCTTGACTCCTAGAAATCTTTTAGGAATTCAACCCGATTCTGCTCTCCCATCTATTTGTCTTGACGAAAGCGACCCGATCTTCGTACCATACGATAGACGAGACACTCGTCAAAACCTCATAAAACTTTGGAGGCATGGAGAAGCTTTGCTGCATCAATTTTGGACTCGGTGGCAGCGCGAGTATCTCCTGAGTCTACGCGAACGGCCCAGTAATCACGAAACTGCTAGACGATCAGTCTGCAACTCTGTCCCTACCATTGGAGACAGAGTTATCATCATGGATCGAAATATACCGAGGGGCCGGTGGCGATGTGGTCAAATCATCAACACAATACCTTCAAAGGATGGACGAATTCGTTCGGCACGAATTTCACTGGAGAATGGATCAATCCTCACTCGGCCAATCAAACTGTTGGTTCCTCTTGAATTCGCCAACAGAGAAATCTCTACGACTTCACCAACTCGCACGGGAACAGATGTGACGTATGCAGATAAGACATCTCGCCCACAACGCAAGTCAGCAGCACGCGCTACAGACCAGATACGGCAACTTTCGCTTGGGGGAATGTCGCGGGGCGAGGAGAATCAAGGAGAAACGCGAGACAGTTAAATGATTAACTATGAGTGGCCACATGTTGTGGCGTAGAGCAAACAATTTCTCACTTGAGATTTGACAGCCCAAATGATTTCGGCATGAATGCGGAAACATGTGTTTGTCGGTGCGATGATTGCTTGTAATTTGATCACACGTGTTAAATGCTACTTAAAATGTACATGTAGAATTCTATCAAAGCTGTCGTGTTAGGAAAGTATTCTGTGTGATTTATGGCCTTCCCTATGTCTTATGTTTCGATAAAGCTGTTTATTATATAGAAGGCCAAGTGAATGTACGACAAAAAAGACAACTTGGAGATACGTCAAAGAGTAACGTGAACGACTAGTGATGTTTTAACCTACACAATCACACTTGGGATATTCCTTCTCGTTCGAGTTCTAAAGTGGCATAACTATACGAAAGAATAGCGAATCTTCATAACGATTGACTATTTAATTGATAAATACATCAATTAAACTTACTGTAACCATACGCTTCGCTACACATGTGTCTGCATGCATCAGAGGGTAAACAATGTGATAGGACCTCAATTTCATGCTCAGGGAAGACAGAACATGCTTAGCGGTTCATC
Source organism: Prostheceraeus crozeri (assembly GCA_907163375.1). Classification (NCBI taxonomy): domain Eukaryota; kingdom Metazoa; phylum Platyhelminthes; order Polycladida; family Euryleptidae; genus Prostheceraeus; species Prostheceraeus crozeri. The sequence goes on along the minus strand of CAJQUW010008539.1, from coordinate 32,893 downwards.
CGTGGTTCAAGCGGCAGCGCAGACAACCGTAGACGACGCGCAAAATATAAACGCTCGTCCGCGCGTTTCCCATGTTTTAACAGCATCAGATCAAGTGATTTCTGACTGTTAGTGCAGCGCCTATGTACGCGGGTAGAAGAATAGAATGTCCTTAACCACGGATGTTTGAGGTGTTTCGTAATTACGCGTGGCATGTCACCTAGTGATTTCAGACTATGCATGCGTCATCTTGTGTACATTAGGCCTAGTCTCGAATGCACTACAATGTGCAGATTGGACCTAGTGTCTCATTACATCTGAATAAGGAACATTCCAACTTGTATTTAAGACATGACTGTGGTGCTCTAGAATTGCTTAGAAATGAAGCACGTACATGAATATAGACAAAAATAAACAATAGTGTAAAGAAAGCGCATGATTTTTGCATTTGTCAATATAAGAATGATGCAGAGTACTTACTTGTACTTACTTGGATGCGCTTGACCAGCTCAAGTGATCGTGGCGACCAGATCGCGAGAGGCCTGGCGGTCGTGGGCACGGACAAGAAGGTCGGGAAGCGGGAGGGCGTCTTGCACTTGGGAAATCCATGTAAGCCGCGGTCGGCCGCGAGGGCAACTCCAACCATGCGGCGGGCGGCGAGCCGATGCTTCTAAAGCTTTTCTTGCGGACTAGGCGGGTTGGAGCGAGCAACGTGGTCGAGAAGGCGCAATTGACGCTGCAGAGTACATAGCTATCTATTCAATCAATCATGGAAATCTATAACTAGCATCTGGAATGAACTCTGATCAGATATCTTTGACGCTTCGATACGAAATGAGGCTGATTATTTGAATCTATGTCATTCATACAGAAACTACTGCATTGCATGCGTGCCATTCTTACTCTGCGAGCGTTGTAGTATATTTCAAATCAACAGCGATGTGTTTGTGAAGACAGCGAAGATGCTAAACAAATGCTGTGTTTGTGTATAAGAATGAATGACAATGACAGTACATTTGAAGACTCATCCACTGCATTTCATTGCTTTCTGTTGAAGAAAAACCACTATTGGATCCATAAAGAAAGAACAATTAACGATTTCATTTACACCGACGATCAACTCAAGATTGCTCTATCCATTTCACTCCATCGATTTTTGTCGATGCACATCAAGATACGAGTTCGATTCTTAATCGTCGTTATAATAGTCTTCAAACCAAAATACGATTTCTTTGGTGGAATAAATAAAACATTTTCACAGCGGCTGAATTTAATAGTTACAGTGAAATCATCCGATGAGTCTCAAACGATCTTCTTCAGGAGTAAGAAAGGTCTCAATCAATATCGAAACATAAACCCTTTGAAACACTTAGTTGACGAATTGTCTTCGTTCGACAAACATCTGTGAATAACCTGCTTGTATTCTTTAATTTCTGAGCAACAGAAACTGATTGCAAAGACTACAGACGAGTAAATGTCCTTGAACTTATTCATGCAACGAATTCAACACAATAAAGATTGTGAACATTTTTGTCCTGCCTCATACAATGATTTTCAATGGAAAATGGATATCTTATGAGATGGATTATGAAATTTCAGGAAGTGAAGTTTGCAATGCCATTGCACTATTTTGTATCAGACAATCTAAGTGAGCATTCTGTGAGGATTTGATAATTTCTGAATAATTTTTAGAAAATCCAAACCTCCATTCCACACAGGCGCATCCTGCGTCAGTATTCTCACTACTTCTATGGACCGCTATGCCTTAAAAAGTAACAAATATGAGGCAAGTGTTTTTCTTTGGTGTTAGCTCTTGGAAAGTTCACGAATGAATAAAATCATCTGAGGAAGGAGAACCAAAATATTACTTTGTAGTGCTTTGTGTTATTAAGTGAACGGCTTCATTTGGAGGGGAAATGTCATTTCTAAAGAAGATCTAAACCTTAGATGCGAGTTTGTTGGCAAATTGTAAAATTAATGATAAAAGTATTATTGGTAAAATGATTTCTACCAAACCAATTCCGTTTCAATGTTATTATTCAATTGTTTACTGACAGGTCTATGTAAATAATATTGATTGATGTACGAATTAGTTTGCTCAGATAACTCATATGCCGGTGTAAAAACGGCGGCTAATCGTAAACGTCAGACTGAGAAACAAACTGGGAATGGGAATTATACTTCAAAATTGATGTAATTCGGCATCATTTCCCAGATGTACTTGCACATTATTACAAATGTAAATCAACAGATCCATGGTTAAAAACGCCAAATGAAATACAATATCAGCCTCATCTCGTATCCGTGCGGCAGATTTCTGCCCAGATGCTATGTTAGAGAAATCTATGATTCCAGGCATTGACTTGTTGTCGTCTAACTAACTGTAACAGTCCGATATCATTGCCGTGATAGTTTATACAAATCAATTAAAGTAATCGGACATGCTGAACTCTGAATACATTCGCCTTCTCCCTTCAAGGTTGCGCAAGAACTTGTGGTCAAAACCCAAGCCCAAGTTTAAATAAATGAATGAAATCAAGTAGACGAAGTGCATTCTTTGTATTTTGTGCTGACATAAAGATTCTTCTATGGGCCAAAATTCCTATTGGGCCCATGAGAAATGTGGTATTAGTGGGAAACGATTTATTATTGCAATAATTGTCATTAGTAGCCTAAGAACATGTATTACGTCATAAAGTTTTCTTTTCATTTAATCTACACTGATATACTGACTAATTGAAGATCTTTGATTTAATTATGATTGAGTTACATAATGCTCATAGCAAAGCAATTGTTTTCATTTTAGCATTCAGAAATGCAAACAAACTTGATAAATATTACAGCTGCGCAGTAAGTGGATGGTTAAACATATTTAGAATACGAAATCGGAATGAATCTATTTTTGGATAAATGTCGGCTATCGCAGAAAGTTAAGGGTGCGAAGATAACTGCGAAGATATAAAATATACGGAATATATAAAAATTCAATATTCACAAATGCAACAAAATACGATAAAGCAAGTATGGTGTGTTGAGGCAGACGCATGTTTCAATCAGTAATTAAGAAAAATGACTTGTAACTATTGCCTGACGACGCAGCAGGACCTGCGACACGTCGTGAAAATTCAGTAGACAATTTACGGCAGATAGGTCTTTTTTCTTAATTACTGATTGCAACAAAATACATGTAAGCTTATAGTAGATACACTATGTATGAACTTTCAATACCAGTGTTGTCAAGCCCAGAATGAAATAGCTAATACTAACAACTATTTCAGTATTTCACAAAAATATCAGAACTTTATCCTCTTATCCTGTAGCTCTCCTTAGATTCAAATCAAAATATTAATTTTTGTAACTTGATCTGTATATATTCAGCATAAATAGAAAACCATTCAGCATAAAAAGGTAAGCAGAAAGTTTTGTATCACTTCCCCAAGGTCGACCCAAAACCCACCATCATCAGTGCATAGAGATAAAAGACAAGGGGGTCACCTGTCAATTTTTGTGATCTGTTAAATAGTGTTTGTATCGCATTATTTTTGAAGGAATTTGGACTGGAACATGTCCTCATCAACGCAATCGATACAAAACCATGAAAATAAATCAATTTGATATATTTACTAAAATGTTCCATTTGAAGGAATAGTACCAAAATGTCTGTTTAATACTTAATGAACAACAATATTGATAAGATGACTGAATTTCGTATAAGAATTCCGTTCACTGATTGTTCACTCGGGCAGAACAAGCAGAGGCTCCAACGAGTAGAGGGATTCATTCCAGGCGAGGTCCAAGTCACCGCTTCATTTGTTTGATGACGAACTCTCTGATTTACCAAACAAGCCAGAATACGCAGGATTGCCTTTCAGGAAAATATTCAGCATGCTCATCAGCAACTGAAACGAAGAAGTTTCCACCATTACAGCTGATGAAAGTCACTCACTACTTCTAATTGAAACAATGTCTGTCGTTGACTGCACGCACGATCATTCTCGAGTTCAGACTTTATTGAAGTAAGAACTATAAAATAAAATGAAAAGCAACACCTGAACGTTTTAACCAGCTCTTCTGAAGGGTGGACACCGGTCCAGGCAATCAGCAGAGAATTACACTTCAACCTGCCACAAATTGCAATAGTTTCAAGAGCTCCTTGTCGAGAAAATCCTATTAGACGCGACCTACCGCAAATCAACCTGATATCCACAAAACTCTCTGTTTGACCTTTTCTGTGCAGCGACCTGTTCTACAAGTGTATTTTTCGGTGTAGATCGTCATCACCGAATAACCTTGAGTGTTGCACCTATTTTGCGCATGAGAAATCGATACTTAATCTGACGTTGATTCTGTTCCTGTCGTCATTGCCTTCCTTCCCTTTCACAAGTCTCTAGTCGACGCTTCAGGAAGATAATAAACAGTTGCAGTCGCATCACCGTATCAGTGTACCTTAAACGGCTGCCGTGCGGGTTCCGTGAACCGAGTCAGTGTAAGCTGCATTTCAAGAATAAAGTGAGTGTATATAGCATTTTAGTTTGTTTGTCACAGCTAGCTAGGTATTGAGGTCATACTGGTGGGGTAGGTGAGATTCATAATACGAGTTAGCGCAAGATAACTGAATTATCAGAAGCAAATGTCCCATAATATTAGCATAAATCAACATAAAGTGGTCCGGCTTTCTCAAGATAATTATCATAGAATTGAATTGCCACAAATTGCAATAGTTTCAAGAGCTCCTTGTCGAGAAAATCCTATTAGACGCGACCTACCGCAAATCAACCTGATATCCACAAAACTCTCTGTTTGACCTTTTCTGTGCAGCGACCTGTTCTACAAGTGTATTTTTCGGTGTAGATCGTCATCACCGAATAACCTTGAGTGTTGCACCTATTTTGCGCATGAGAAATCGATACTTAATCTGACGTTGATTCTGTTCCTGTCGTCATTGCCTTCCTTCCCTTTCACAAGTCTCTAGTCGACGCTTCAGGAAGATAATAAACAGTTGCAGTCGCATCACCGTATCAGTGTACCTTAAACGGCTGCCGTGCGGGTTCCGTGAACCGAGTCAGTGTAAGCTGCATTTCAAGAATAAAGTGAGTGTATATAGCATTTTAGTTTGTTTGTCACAGCTAGCTAGGTATTGAGGTCATACTGGTGGGTAGGTGAGATTCATAATACGAGTTAGCGCAAGATAACTGAATTATCAGAAGCAAATGTCCCATAATATTAGCATAAATCAACATAAAGTGGTCCGGCTTTCTCAAGATAATTATCATAGAATTGAATTGCCACAAATTGCAATAGTTTCAAGAGCTCCTTGTCGAGAAAATCCTATTAGACGCGACCTACCGCAAATCAACCTGATATCCACAAAACTCTCTGTTTGACCTTTTCTGTGCAGCGACCTGTTCTACAAGTGTATTTTTCGGTGTAGATCGTCATCACCGAATAACCTTGAGTGTTGCACCTATTTTGCGCATGAGAAATCGATACTTAATCTGACGTTGATTCTGTTCATGTCGTCATTGCCTTCCTTCCCTTTCACAAGTCTCTAGTCGACGCTTCAGGAAGATAATAAACAGTTGCAGTCGCATCACCGTATCAGTGTACCTTAAACGGCTGCCGTGCGGGTTCCGTGAACCGAGTCAGTGTAAGCTGCATTTCAAGAATAAAGTGAGTGTATATAGCATTTTAGTTTGTTTGTCACAGCTAGCTAGGTATTGAGGTCATACTGGTGGGGTAGGTGAGATTCATAATACGAGTTAGCGCAAAATAACTGAATTATCAGAAGCAAATGTCCCATAATATTAGCATAAATCAACATAAAGTGGTCCGGCTTTCTTAAGATAATTATCATAGAATTGAATGCAGCATGCAAAATATTCTGGTACAGATCTTTTAACAGATATTTTGCCTTAATCAGTCTGTAATTTTGAAGCATATATTATAAAGCTTATATTCTAGAAAAATTCAGCCAAGACCAGCTAGGTAATGTTAATCAATTGCGTATCCTTTTGTCTGAGGAAGTGAGTATATTTAGTGTTCACATCTACTAATTTTGCGACTTAGCATATATAATGTAAAAGAGAACTGAATGAAAGCGAGTTTATTTTCTGACTACTAACGCAACCTAGCAAAACAGTCGATAAAATATCTATAAATTAGTGATATCAATCACTTACAAATCCACAGGCCACGGACAGACTCCGTCAGCTCAGCTCAGTATTCGACCTTTTCTGAAATAGCTGAATCCCAAGTTTTTAGACAGGCTTTCCTATAAGAGGCATAGGTGTGTGTGGTCAGATTTTATATATAAGACTTTGATACTTGAGTGCGTTGGACAGAATGACAAGAGAATATAATTGTAGTAATATTTCATCTACCAGTGCATGCATAGGCCTATTTACAACGAGAAGTCGAGAAATGTCGTGAAGAATGAATTTGATATCGGTTTATTAGCGACTCAGAATACTTTACAATACAATATTTTTGAATACTTTATATACTAGCCCGAAAAGCAAGGCCTCAAAATAATGCTTGAAAGTACATGATTATGATTAATGTTTAAGAACACATTTGAAAAACGTGATTCATGTCAGGGTTTCATAAGCGTCCTTATACATGTAGTACGCGACTATGGTTTGTTGGTTTTAAAGTCATCTTTGAAAACAAGATCTTGAAAGATATTAAGTCACTACTCACTACAATAGAGCTATCTCTAAAAGCGAAGATGTCTGATCATGATCATGTATGCCGGCAGTTGAGTTGAGGCGCTAACGGCTGCAGTGACTATTGAATATCAACATCTTTCCTTGCGATGAGCTGTGAGTTGGCTACTCGACAACATACAGCAGCTCCTGCATAGAATTGAACGTATATTGTTTACATGATGTCTGAAGCTATATAGAGCTTTAAGTTGAAATTAGATTGTATTTGATTTTGTTGTAAAGGGGCGGGGTCCGCAGTAGGGATTCCAAGCCTGAGATCCCGGGATTTGGCAAATTTATTAGCAGTCAAGAGATCTCGGGATAGATGCGGTGAAGCATTTTGCAATAATTATAGAGCAATAGATGCAACATATATAATACAATATACAGCACAGTCTTACCGTCAAGCTCGTAAAACTGCAATAATACTAAAAAACGTGTATACAATCCAAATAATGTTCATCAAGTTCATTTATATTTCAGATCAAAATTATGACAGTTCGCATTCGAGTTTACCATCAACATAGGCACAAAATCTGCCATATATAATCTGCCATATAAAAAACCTCTGTTGCCGTCATTGCAGACAGACGTGTGTAATCGCTCTCCTGCCTGTTTGACAATCTGCACATAACATTTTCATGATATCAACTTCTATTGCTACTCATCTAAAAGTTTTTGGTATCATCTGATTTGTCTCATCGAGCTCCATCTTTTCATCGACTCAAATTTCTTTGACACACTCAGACTGTGCTGCTATTCTTGAAATATTGATATTACTGATATGCTGAGTCAGTTGATGTGGCTGATTATTCTCGCTTTCCTCCTGTGTTCGCTCGAGATGACGTCACGCATACAATACTCCCGGGCAGAGATTCTACGGCTTCGCCAAAATTTCCCTGTATCACGTACAACGCGATGCCGCCTCTGGTATCACAAGCTGCTGCGTAAATTCTCTTTGCCTACAAGTCCTTCAGTGAGCTCGCCATCTACGTTTCCTATAGCTGTGACTAAGCATTCCGATGACCCTGCTATCCCCAAGCGTCGTAAGCCAAATCACCCAGCTTTGCACGTGCCTTCAATTATCCTGTTCAACGCATGTTCCCTTTTCACAAAAATGGATGACCTAAGAATTCGGGCAAAGAAATATGACACGGACCTCATTTGTGTCACGGAATCATGGCTAAACCAAACAACTGATGATAATGTGATCTCAATACCCAATTATCATTTAATGAGACAAGATCGGGATCTCCGTGGAGGTGGTGTGGTTCTTTACTACAAGTCCCACCTCTCTTTATCAATCGTCAGCTCTTGTCCAGTCAGTGGGACCAAATCAAACGTACTCTGCTGCAGATCTGATGACTTCGCAACAACTCTAGCTATCGTGTATCATCCGCACTGGGGTAAAGTAAGGTCCCATGATCTCGTACTTAATTACTTACAAGATCTAATTGATACATCCACGACTGATCACTTCATGATTGTTGGAGATGTGAATGATCTACGGCATCATCTTCATGACTTCTGTGCTAGTAATGACCTTATTCAACTCGTCCGTCAGCCAACGCGTGGAAACCATGTCTTAGACGTTGTTATTACTAACAAGGCAGACCAATTTGAGTATCCTAAAATCATTGCACCGCTTGCTCGCTCTGACCACAAAGGGGTTTATGTCCAATCATGCTCTATAAAGAAATCCACTACTACGAAGCTCAAACTCCGATCGTTTACGCCATCTTCCTATGCTCAGTGTTGTGCTTTTTTAAATTCCATCATCTGGTCTGATCATCTTATGGAGACTGACAAACCATTGACCCTTGGGTCGAAATTTTTACGTACATAGTGAAAATGTGTTTTCATGCTTTTACATCTGAAAAAACTGTGCGCATGAGATCAAGTGACCCACCATGGCTAACCCCGTCTCTTAAAGCACTATCTGATGCCCGAGACAAGGCCCTAACTAGGGGAAATCACGGCAAATTTATACAATTGCGTGAGAAATTCTTGACTGGACTAAAAGAAGCGAAAGCAAAATACTTTCGCAGATTATCAGACAGTAACTGCACAGTACAGTGGAAGTCTATTATTCACAAACTAAGAAAGACACTAACTTGATTATCAATGACACTGATGCTATTCGCTTGAATGATGAATTCTCGAATGTTTTCTCTGCTCCCGATAGTCATTTGTTTGATATACATGCACCATTGTCATCGAACGTCTCTCAGATTACTGTAAGTGAAATGGAAATTGTCCGAATGATACAATCCTTCAAATCAAATTCAATGGGACCAGACGGTGTACCTGGATTTTTTTTACAGATGTTTTGCGGCCTACCTTGCTTTTCCATTGGCTAAAATCTACAACCGCTGCTTGAAGCATGCAATATTCCCACAGGTCTGGAAACTCGCGAAGATTCTTCCTCTTCCGAAACGTGACTCGAATTACAGACCAATTTCCATACTTTCCTTCCCAAGTAAAATTTTGGAAAAGATTATCAGAGACCTTGTTCTGCTCCCGTGTGTTAAGGATCGACTAAATCTAAATCAATTTGGATTTATCCCGAAAAGTTTGGGTGGTTGCACAAATGCACTAACTGCCATTCGCTTAACCCTTGCGCAACATTTTTCCGCAGATCCATCAAACCATGCTAGACTGTTAGCAGTTGACTTCAAGAAAACCTTTGACTCTGTAAGTCACCTGAAACTAATTGAAACTTTGTTTGATCGCTTCGGTTTTGATTCATATGTAATATCATTGATTGAAAGTTTCTTATCTGATAGGTTTCAGCGAGTATGTACAAAAACTACTGTAACTGACTGGAAACCCGTAACGAGTGGGGTTCCCCAAGGGTCAGTCCTTGGCCACCTCCTGTTTGTCCTCTTGATCAATGATTTTCCTGAAATTGAAAACTGCAAGATAATTGCTTATGCCGATGATATTACTGTTCTTGAGCTTGTAAACAAAACCTCTCAAAGTAATTTCCAGTCTGCCATTGATCATTATTGTAAGTGGAGTTCATCTAAGCATCTCTCCGTTAACACTGTTAAAACCAAATGCATGTCAGTAGTTAGGCAATATCAGAAGGCTGAACTCCTAAATGTATACATAAATGATTGTCGCATAGAACAAGTTGAACATATTAACATTTTGGGCATGTTTTTCTCATTTGATCTTTCATGGACCAGACAAGTGTCTGAATTGTATAAAAAGTGTTGCAAGTCTTTATCATTTGTCAAAAGACTTAAGGATAACAGAAATCCAGATTGTATTGTTTGGAAATGTTATCAAAGTTTAGTTTTTTGTCATATATCTTACTGCTATCCTGCGATGTGTGGCATCAGCCAGCACTTATTCAAGAAACTTGAAGGCCTTGATCGAATTGCCTTACGATGGTCGAAGTCATACGATAAACCAAGTTTTCAAGTACGTCTCGACAAGGTTTGCATCAGACTCATCAACAAAATTGCTCGAAACAAAAACTCACATCCCTTATCTGGCTTTTTATCATTGAGGGAAACTCGTAGTGACATTAGACACTCAAGAATCCTCCTCCCATTGCCTTTAAAATCCACACTGTATCGAAAATCTGTTGTCAAATATTCCTCATTCTCGTGACCATGTTATGTGCAGATGTTCCCATTTTATGTACCGCTTTTGTACTAACAATAAAGAATTATTATTATTATTATTATTATTATTATTATACGGAGCACAGTGGGTTACGATAGGAAGCGACATTGAAAACTTACTTCTGAATTATGGTGGAAGAAGGTTGGCATCATTACAGTCCGTTGAGAGAGAAATGCAGCCCCATCCTTACGCTACAGGAAACACAAGAAACTTCGTAGACACATCGCAGCCTCTTTTTGCTTTTGGAAGTGGAAGGTTCAGTTCCGCATGGAGAAGCATCCGGTCAAAGTTTGGTATACCTCAAATTACATCTACTCGATACCGTCACTTCATTGAAACAAAGGTGAGCAAATAAAACAGTTGATACGGTTGATGCCAAAAACAGCTTGCTTCTCTCCTTGTAATTATATTGGCCAGTAATAAAATTAGTTAAATAAAATGTATGTACAACCCCTACGCGTTTCAAGCGCTCGCTCTTCCTCAGGGGGGAAATTCGCTAAAACCAGGTTGGTTTTTAAAACTAATTTTATTACTGGCCAATATAATTACAAGGAAGGCATCAACCTAATTATGAAGAATCATCTCCTGTTGGCGGCCATCCTGTATAAAACAGTTGATTTGTGTAGAATAGACTACCTTTTGTGAGTTGGAAACTTCCATTCTGACACAGAGCTAGTCGAACTTTTAAGAGAGAGAGGCACTTTTAGAATCTTTAGTCAAAGTCTGCCTGATATACAATCTTGAACAAAATTTTTCGCGAAGAAACTGCTTTGGAATTATGTTTCTGAGAAATTGAAATAGTTACATCTTCCTATCTCATGCTTTGCCTAGCAACTGAGATGTTTCAAACCATGACGCTCCAGGATAACATAAGCCTAATAGAACATCAATCTATGCTACTTCTCCTACGTTTGACTTTCACAAAATCCATACACTTCCATTTTTGTGAACTTTTTTTCATGCCTATGCCTGCATGAAGTGTTCTTCAATGTTTTGCTAAGGGTCAAAATAATTTTTGATATCGAAATTATGATCTACGTATTCAGCAAATAATGTCAACTATGTAGCCATCATCAGGTATAGGCCTAAATAGAATTTATGAACATATAATGAGACATGCAAAGCGAATATGCCTTAAGCAAATAAATACAGTGGAACCCCTCTAAGGCAACCACCTAAAGGAATTTTTAATAGCGGTCTCTTAGATGGTCGCTTTAATGGCATAGATATGGTGAATAGTCTACAAGGAACAAGTAGTATGTAGTGGAACAGGGTGCAATGTACATGTATCTGCAGATCTAATGCAGCACAGGGTAAAACTTGGCTTTGATTAATGACACAAACTTTAACTTTTGTCGCCGATGCTCTTCCACGAACATTGAATAACTGAATTATTTGTTCGAAGCTATTGTAAAAAAGCATAAAAGTATTTGAACAGATTAAATTAGGCCCATACCTGTCATCAATCATTAGCTGCCATTAATAAGGCGGATACATTTTTCTCTTATTACATCGGACCACGTGATCAAGGTCGAAACGTTTGGCTGAGTGGAAATCATCCGCTTTACTGACATCGTCCGGACTTGTCGATCGCATTATGAAGACAATCAGATAATCAATCATCTTTTATTTGCAGGAGAAGGAGAATCTATCGGTGGATCAGCAGTTAACTCTCAACGATCGATTATCTCACAGACCTCAAGTGGCCAAGCAAAGCTACCAAGCAAATACGTTTCGTGTAGCTGCTGCTGGAAGCTCTTTGATACAAACCGTCTCTGTAAGTATATTCCAGTTCATGGCCAAAATTCTTGCTATATACCGACAACAAAAACTTACGAGTAGTTCATGTCTATTAGCCTTTTCATCACTCGTCACCGTTTCGTTTCTGTAAAGTCCGTTCTTTTAAAATCAGATCCTAGATCCTAGAGCACCAGGATGCGCACGTGGAAAATTTCTTTTTTTAGTTTTCCTTACATTGGGCCCTGGTTTCATAGCTTCTCATGGTTTCGAACTAGCGACCTCGGGCCCAGTATGAAACCTCAATAGAATTTTACTATTTTATTGCACCTCAGTTTTGTCTCTCATACTTACATATACAGCCTTTTGAGCTCTACTCGATATCATGCAATCATCACTCATGGACCCATTCTAAACTTGTGTTACTGTAATAAGCAAGTATAATTCAGAGAATACCTTGTTCGGATCCTTGAGCTCGATTCCTTGTCTATCTCGTATTCTACCCGACATTTTTCGGACATTGGATTGCCACTTTCGTAGATGATATAAAGCTTATTTCGATTATATTGACGACACTTTAACTGTTTTCCTGCTCCATATTGTATAGACGATTGTTGCCTTTTCTGCGTATCGGATTAATCGCATTTATACTGTAATCGATTTAAATTGTAGGCCTATATAATGTTTTATTTCAGTTAGTAACCAGTTCTGTATGTTCCACTTTCAATTACCTAAAAGTCTTCAGAACAAAAACATCGAATCTCTTAAGAAAAATGTAATAGATAGAGATGAAAAATCATTGGAAGCATTTAGAAGACATTTGCAACAAAATGTGACACTTATACCGATGAGGGTGTTCCGAAGTTGCATACCGATAATGGTTAAGAAAATATGCAGTATAGACCTATATTCGGATAATGCGCATTACTTAATTCAATAAGTCACAAGAAGAATCATGTCTTCCAGAAAGCAACAGTGAATTGTGATTGTTTTCCAATCTTATTGAGTCGATGGTATAGTTGGCGTCAGACTCCTATCGTTTTTGCGACTTTTTTATCCTGCGACTGCAAATATAAGCAGAATTCATTTATCCTCTATAAGTGGGTGATTCTGATGGAGTGATGACAAAGCAATGTGAGACCTTTCCGGATAATTTCTGATATGTCTAACAGGGTACAACTCTCCTCTCCAAGAGCAATTATAATATTTCAAAAAGAATATCAAAGTTAGTGCAATCAGCTAATTTCATTATTGATTCAGTAGAATTATTGGCTTTCTTAATTGCTTGCTCTACAGAGAAATGTAGGTCTCCGTGCTCTGAGCAACACTATGAAATTACAATTTGAATGATGCGACGAATTGCTCATACCTTGATGGAAAATCATAGAACTGTTAGCAAATTTTTAAGTCAAAATGTTTGTATTTACATGCTTGATTTAGCCTACACTTCAACAAAATATAATTTCAATATCACATGTTCCGTTTATTTGCTGTGCTCTGTCATACTTTCTTAAATCACGCCGTATCGGGCACACAGTTAAGCAATCACTTTATGTAACTTGAACATACAGTTGCAACGTTAGGAAAGTGTTACTTTAAAATGATCGTTACATGTCATACATATTGCACGCAAATATGATAATGCATGCATCTGTCAAGGCATCACCACTGAGCTTATCAACATCACAAAATCAATGTTTTTTCAGGTGACTGAGCCAAGTTCCGAAGAAATATCGAAATCGGTTGGAGCCAGGGAAAAAAACCAAGGTGTTCGGTTCACGTTTTTCTTTAAAAAAAGAGACACGATGCATTTCGTGCACCTCCTTTTTTTAAAAGAAAAACGTGAACCGAACACCTTGGTTTTTTCCCTGGCTCCAACCGATTTCGAAATATCATGCAGGGACTATTCAAGCGAAGAAATATCCTTGCATTATGACCCTCAGACATCAAATGCCGCTCACCTCCAGGAGAACGAGAGTGGTGGAGAGCAAGCAAAGATCTACTCGCACACATCACTTGCAGCTGTGCTCCAGGGGAACACGTTTGGTTGGGAGCAAACAAAGATATTCTTACAGACATCTTTCGCAGCTAAGATCGATGACAGCGAGAGTGGTTCGGAGCAAGCAAAGATCTTCTCACAGACATCAGTTGCAGCTAAGATCGATGACAACGAGAGTTGTTGGGATCAAGCAAAAATCTTCTCACAGACATTTAAGTTGCAGCTAAGATCGGTGACAACGAGAGTGGTTCGGAGCAAGCAAAGATCTTCTCACAGACATTAGTTGCAGCTAAGATCGGTGACAACGAGAGTGGTTCGGAGCAAGCAAAGATCTTCTCACAGACATTAGTTGCAGCTAAGATCGATGACAGCGAGAGTGGTTCGGAGCAAGCAAAGATCTTCTCACAGACATTAGTTGCAGCTAAGATCGATGACAGCGAGAGTTGTGGGGATCAAGCAAAAATCTTCTCACAGACATTAGTTGCAGCCAAGATCGGTGACAACGAGAGTGGTTCGGAGCAAGCAAAGATCTTCTCACAGACATTAGTTGCAGCTAAGATCGATGACAGCGAGAGTGGTTCGGAGCAAGCAAAGATCTTCTCACAGACATTAGTTGCAGCTAAGATCGATGACAGCGAGAGTGGTTCGGAGCAAGCAAAGATCTTCTCACAGACATTAGTTGCAGCTAAGATCGATGACAACGAGAGTTGTGGGGATCAAGCAAAGATCTTCTCACAGACATTAGTTGCAGCCAAGATCGGTGACAACGAGAGTGGTTCGGAGCAAGCAAAGATCTTCACAGACATTAGTTGCAGCTAAGATCGATGACAGCGAGAGTGGTTCGGAGCAAGCAAAGATCTTCTCACAGACATCAGTTGCAGCTAAGATCGATGACAACGAGAGTTGTGGGGATCAAGCAAAGATCTTCTCACAGACATTAGTTGCAGCCAAGATCGGTGACAACGAGAGTGGTTCGGAGCAAGCAAAGATCTTCTCACAGACATTAGTTGCAGCTAAGATCGATGACAGCGAGAGTGGTTCGGAGCAAGCAAAGATCTTCTCACATACATTAGTTGCAGCTAAGATCGATGACAGCGAGAGTGGTTTGGAGCAAGCAAAGATCTTCTCACAGACATCAGTTGCAGCTAAGATCGATGACAACGAGAGTTGTGGGGATCAAGCAAAGATCTTCTCACAGACATTAGTTGCAGCTAAGATCGATGACAACGAGAGTTGTGGGGATCAAGCAAAGATCTTCTCAGACATCAGTTGCAGCTAAGATCGATGACAACGAGAGTTGTGGGGATCAAGCAAAAATCTTCTCACAGACATCAGTTGCAGCTAAGATCGGTGAAAAGAAGATGATAGGAAGTTTGAGGAAAACATCTTCACGAGCGGCAAAGACTATTGCTCTTAAATCTGTGGGAGCCACTGTTTCCAAAAATACTTATCAAATGTCAGCAGAAGAAAAAGATGAATATTTTTGTATGTATTGTAAAGATAAGTACACAGAGCCAACATGTGAAGACTGGATTCAATGTGAATCGTGTCATGAGTGGTCACATGAAAAGTGCGCTGGTGAAATCGGGAATGACTTTAACTGTGATTTTTGTGTGTTACGTTAATTGCTTCACTATGATGATGACACTATAATCGTGATAATGACCTGTCATTTTATGCATTCGAATTGTTTGTAATCCTCAATATGTAATAGTCTTACTGTTCAAGACGGAAATTTTCCGCTAAGTTCCTGATTTCATTTGTTCTTTTAATCGCCAGTTTCAATACAGTCGTTCTATCTATGGGAAACACACTGTTGATTGCGCTTTGTTGACGTCAGCATCCGCGCCAGAAATCTATTGATCTTAACTGTGTCACTAAGGTAAATTCTGCGTGATCGGAAAAAAGTCGTACGGTAATCTTCATGCCTCTCGTAGGCAGCCACGATTCGTTGTTTGTCAACGTCGCTTATGCGGTTTCTTGGCATCGTCAAATTTCAACAGAATATCGTTTTATTGAAGCTTTTAACTTGGCAGTGAATTGATGTCTTGCGCGTTTTGCAGTTGATTTGCGATTATTGACACCTAATCACTTAATTGACACATGAATTGAAAATTTCTACTCTTGATCTAAGAAATAAGCCGGCTGAATTGCGTCATCTTACATTTGACATGATAAAATATTCTTGTATTGAGATTATTTACAATTGATTTTCATTAGCTTATATTTGACTTGGAAAAGGTGCATCAACAAATTTGACCTTGATGAAATAGTTCGTGTGATTAAGGTAGATTTGCGGAAGGTCTAATCCCCCTTAAAAATCTTGGAAGATCCAGTTAGTGAAACAGCCTGAACTTTCTAATTGTAGTCACGAGTCTTTTCGAAATATAATGACAGGCATTGGGCCTCAGTAAACACGTCTACTCCAATGAAATCGCAGATAAAGATCATAACAGCCAATCAGGATGATGCGTTGCAGCTTTGTCTCACTTACTGCATTCACCTTCCACATGGCTCTCACTAATGCCAGCTATGTTTTCTGAATCATGTCCTTTCCAAGCAGCTAGATTTCTCAGCCACTAATTCAAAAATACTTGCAGATGTAAACTGCTGCAGATGTCTACAAGTTAGGTCACAAGTCTGTGAATTTTGTCATCAACAAACGATTACTTTTCACAACTGCCGTCTTGTGAAAGCACGCAGATGTTCAAGCCGCTAGATCGAAAATGTGTTTACACACCTTGCCTTGTAGATGACTTTCTTAGGTACCTGCGGGGTGTAATTGACAAAGATTTGTATAAATTGGGTCTCAAACTTTGATGCCTTTCATCAACAAGCGAAGCCCTTTTGCAAGTACTCTCTTGTGAACATGCACAGAACTTCAAGTATCTGTATCAAAAACACGCTCACGCAAACTTATCTTAAAGACCAAGACTTTGAGCAAGGAAGAAACCCACAAGAGTGTATCCATGCAGATAGATGCTCGGACACTCTGGCAGTCAAACATTTTTCTGTGCTGCCTCATTCTGATTCTGTTTTTCTTCTAAGTATTTTGGAGGCACAAAAATGTTCGAACCTACTTCGTGCATCCAGAAGCAATTCATTTTCTCTCTTGCTGTACTTTTTTGTCTGTTCTGTCCGTCATTCCCTCCTTTTGAGTTGCTGTCATTTCGCTAGCTGTGTCGATTACATTACAGTCAATCACCCGGTGTCCACCCTTGAGAATAGCCGGCGAGAACATTCGAGAGTTATTTTTCATTTGCAAGATATTAAAGAGAGTCACATTGCTGCGAATCCGGTTATTCCAGACAATCCCATTGTTGTGAACCCTGTTATTCCGGACAGTCCCATCACTGTGAACCCTGTTATTCCGGACAGTCCCATCACTGTGAACCCTGTTATTCCGGACAGTCCCATCACTGTGAACCCTGTTATTCCGGACAGTCCCATCACTGTGAACCCTGTTATTCCGGACAGTCCCATCGCTGTGAGTCCTGTTATTCCGCACAGTCCCATCACTGTGAACCCTGTTATTTCGGACACCCCATCACTGTGAACCTTGCTATTCCTGCACAGTCCCATCACTGTGAACCCTGTTGTTCCGGACAGTCCCATCAGTGTGAACCGTGTTATTCCGCACAGTCCCATCGCTGTGAGTCCTGTTGTTCCGCACAGTCCCATCACTGTGAACCCTGTTGTTCCGGACAGTCCCATCACTGTGAACCGTGTTATTCCGGACAGTCACATCACTGTGAACCCTGTTATTCCGGACAGTCCCATCACTGTGAACCGTGTTATTCCGGACAGTCCAATCACTGTGAACCGTGTTATTCCGGACAGTCCCAACACTGCGAACCCTGTTATTCCGGACAGTCCCGTGAACCCTGTTATTTCGGACAGTCCCATCACTGTGAACCGTGTTATTCCGGACAGTCCCATCACTGTGAACCGTGTTATTCCGGACAGTCCAATCACTGTGAACCCTGTTATTCCGGACAGTCCCAACACTGCGAACCCTGTTATTCCGGACAGTCCCGTGAACCCTGTTATTTCGGACAGTCCCATCACTGTGAACCGTGTTATTCCGGACAGTCCCATCACTGTGAACCGTGTTATTCCGGACAGTCCCATCACTGCGAACCTGTTATTCCGGACAGTCCCGTGAACCCTGTTATTTCGGACACCCCATCACTGTGAACCCTGTTATTCCGGACAGTCCCATCACTGTGAACCCTGTTGTTCTGGAACGCCCCATCACTGTGAACTCTGTTATTCCGGACACTCCTATCACTGTGAACCTGATTATTTACGCTAATATTCACAGTTCTTGCTCTTGTCCCTCACAGACCTGAGTTCTATTCCTGGTCGGAGAAAATAGATTCTTAGCGATTCTTTTGCTGAAGCGTATCGTTTGTGCTATCAGGGTTGGAACCGGCCGCTATAATCCAAGCCGTCTCCAACCATGTCTGCTATAATATGCAGCCAATTATCAAGTTTAATTTACGTAATTATAGGGACACGAGGAATCATCTGTCAAACAGACAGGTATCGCGATTATTCGATAACAATCAAAATTCGAGATTTTGAATTCTCATAGTTCGGCAGCACGAGTTTCCGCAGGGAACGAGGCCGAGAATGAGACTTTCGCAGAATGATGTGCAACCTTTGCCTTCTACGAATCTTTGCGTCTTTCGAATTCCACTCGAACTTAACCAATATTCTGATAGTTTGTACAAGATGACTGAAAGAAGTCACAGAAAGAAACGGTAAGTGTTCCAACGAATAACCATCAGGCTCTTATCAAAATAGATAAACGTAAGTAATAGAATCAGACATGAAGTTGCTATTTAAGTGTTTTATTGACCCATATCTCTTCTTATTCGTAAGAAGTGGCGTTGTTAGTGATATATTCTCAGAAAAGAGAGAAATAAATGGAACTTTCAGAACTATTTCCACACCGTGAAATTTAATTAATCTGTAAGTATTGGCCTAAATCTGAATGACTTGGATTTTCAATTCTATAAAATGATGGACTCTCAAATAAAGGAGTGGAGCAACATCCTGAGCGACACTAGAGCCCTGCCGCTGCGTCGCTTCTGACAGCAGATTGGACTAACTTTTGGCCTCGCGAATCATTCCTGTGTAATGATGCAGCCACTTTATAGTGTAAAATTATGCAGCTTATAATCACTAACTGCATTTATCAGGATGACGAATATAAATTCACCTCTCTGACCGTTTGAGAAATCTGTAAAAAAAGCTCTCAGCCCACCCACTAAAAACTTGTAAAAGTATGCCTTGACCAGAACAATTATCAAGGCAGATCATTCTCTGCGTAGCGTATAGATCACGGCATTTTTATGCAACGTTGATTAAATTCTCAATGTTTGATGCTTCCTTTCGTCTTCTTTACTCAATGAAGATGCATTCATCATTCGGAAGAAGAATGAAATACAAAGAGAGAAATAAATGGTTGTTGGAGTTTAAATCAGATCACAATGTTGAAGCGAAGTGACTAGTAGATATTATCAAAGACAAAGGAATTCTCATCAAATGTCATTAGAGAATAAAAATCATGAGGCCATCCATGTGCGGCCGATTAAAGGATGCGGTAGTCGCTGGAGAATGATTGTCGCTTGTACTGCAGATATGCAATAATGAGAGGATGACGCTAAAATAAAGTACTTTACTTTGAAGGCATGAACTGTAAAGGGAACAATTCCACATCAATCAGACATTCCAAACAAATCCAAAGATAGTAAATTCAAAGGTCAAGAGCCAAAAACTAAGTGAAGAAATCCAAGTTGAAAATGGAGAAGAATTTTTACAATACTGGCAAGAAGTGTGGTAAACAAGATCGCAGCACAATTTTGAGGCCGAGTGGTTACATAACGTAGAACAGAAAGTGAAGCACTTCAAAGTCAAGGCACTTCTAATAATTTCGAAGGAGGATTTGAAATACAGGCTCTCAAGCATGGCTTATTGGAAAGCACCACAAGATGCAAACATTCTGGATAAAGACATTGATTACCTTGCTTGAACTCGAGACTTGCAAGTCACCAAAATCAATCAAACACGTTGCCAGAACGGATGGTCAAAAGAAGAACGTTGCTCCTACGAAAAGTCGTAAAGAATGTGGAAAAATATACAGAGCTGGGCAACTCGGAAGTCCGCTATTCCGGGATTCCGCGGACTACAGAAATTTGATCATGCAATGAATTTCGACTTTTAGTCCGCGGATTAAATTCAGACTTAAGTACGCGATTCCGCGATTTTGATTGAAAATGTCAGAAAAATTGAAGTGAATTTAGTCAACATCTTTTATAAGTTTATGAAGTTATATATATTATAAGTTCGCAAGTCCCTGTCATCGTGACGTACATGGTACTTGTATTCGAATCATTATCACGTCTACGTAAGCACACATGGGCCTATAAGCCATGTTTTCTCTTATCAATTGAAAGCATTAAGCTAGAGGCAAAATTTCCGGGATATCTTCAGATCATTTCCTGTCATATGCGCATGTATGTGATATTATCATGCTTCTGATCAGCGTTGTATACCAGAATGTGGTTAAACGCGGAATGTGGATCATGTGGGCTAACATGTTGGTGTTTGCCGACCAGTAGGAGGCTTGCCAAATCTGAATGTGTGTCGCTTCACACATAAATGTTCATCAACATGATGGGAAATGACCTGGGGCCGTATGAAAGGATAGCGCTAGCCAGCCCTGTCATGTCCTCAATCTGGCAAATTCCCTAGCAATGTCGAGACCATGCTAGAGATGATACTAGATTGTTCGAGCACGATATTGAAAGATATTTGATATGATATTTGCACCGCATTGATGTCGAATGTGCTGACTTTCCGATGGTGCATAATTCGTCAAACTTGAATGAATGCATCGATTCTGACTAATAACACAGGATGTGACAATGCTATTGAAAAACAAACATCTGCTCTTTTACAAAGAAAGAAGGCATCAGTAGACAATGAATTTCTCTTGACATCACCTGAGGGTGGAATGCCCATCACAGTAACAGTGAATCGAAATAAAGAAAAGGAAAACTGCATCAGTAAAGCCAACATGGTGGACAGTCAAAAGGATCTGTCACTTAGCGACAGAAAAACACTTGTTTTAGTCAAACATATTCGTTTATCGACTGGTTATCACTCAATTATTGAATGTGGACTGAAAGATGAACTTTCTGCCAACAACCATTTGTTGGATAGCTATTTTTCACTCACCATGCTCGAAACTTCAAAGGACAGCAATGGAAAAAATGACGATGTAATCCCAATCGCATATTGCAACGTGGGACATTTGATCGAACGAATTTGTGAGGCGAGAGGCTTTTCTGTAGATGATGAGACCAAACTTGGAATAGATACAGGAGGAGATTTTCAGAAAGTCTTCATTAACATTTTCGTGCTAATTCTTATGAAGTAATTCAAATAATCTTGAATGAAATCTAATGATCGAGGTGTCAAGAAATTGTTGATTGCGCATAATCTAACGGAGTCGTACACAAATTTGAAGAAGTTGTGGCATATACTTCGATTAAACAAGTTGAGTAACTTTACCGTTACATGTGATTTGAAAATGACCAATATATTATTGGGACTGATGACACACGCTTGTCTATATCCTTCTTCATGATGTATTATTCATAAGAATGACTTAAAAATCAGGATGAACTGCAAACAATTGAATCTTTAAAGACAGTTTTAGAATGTATACGATATATATCCCGAAGCGAACGTAGTCAGCGAAATCTAATGGTTGACGGCGAAGAGAGGCGACGCGATCGTGCTAAGTGAGTGAGCCGAACGGAGGCCGTCAAGCCCGCCGGAGGCCTAAGCCTACTCAAATACGACGCTATCACACACTCAACGGTCGTCTGGTACCCAATAGGGAAAAAATGTGGGTCCATCAACAGGCTACCACGAACCGTCATCTTCTAAGCCACTCTCCGCGGGTATGTACAGTGCCTTTAGTGTGGCTAGTTCTCCCCACTATCTTTCCCAGATATTGTAGATCTTCCTCCTTTAAAAGGCAGTGCGGTTCTGAGACGAGAGCTCATGTCGTTTAGTGACCTTTGCCCTGAGATACAGGGGTAGGATGTATCCAGTCAGAAAGGTAAGTACTCTGCGTTGGGCTTCCGGCCCGCAATCCCAAGAGGATATCTTCCACACAACTTTGAAGATGATACCGCCGCCAGAACTTCACTGATTTATTGGAGTTACCAATTCTCTATACAATGAACTGTGCAAACGGTGGTCTGACGGTCACATATGGCTGAAACGATGTAATGTCCAGCGACATTCAATGCATGGCGGAACTTTCAACGGCAATTCGTGCAAGCAACTACTTAGGAATATCGACGTTCTTAGATCTATTTGCCGCTGTATTGCCTACCCATCTGTGAGTGCTTTGAATCATTCCGGTCTGTTGTCGAAGATTGTTTTGGTGAGTGTTTGGAAGCAGACTTTCTCACAAAAATAGACAGATTCAAAGAAGACATACTTCATTCGGGAATTGCTATTACCCCAAAATCCATGCTCTTATGTATCATGTTAAGATGGCTTGGGCCATTTCCAGCTGTACTGACGAGCTCTTGCAGGGCGAACCGCAGCGTTTGCGGCTGCTAAGGAATTTTCGCGCTTAATTTGTTCAAGTCTGAGGACATCTTTCTATTCTATGCCCAGGCGAACTGGCAGTCTGCAATCTTTATGGCCGTCAGCCGCACGGCAAAGCCAGGATAAACAAGCGCAGAGCATGTAGTTGACCAGGTGACGGGAGATCATCGCTGGTTCGGCAAAACAGCGAGAATGCTTAAGAGGAGGCATGAAGAACATCAGCGAGCTATGAAAAACAAAAGTACTTCGAGCGCCCTTTATCAGCACTTAATAGACAAACAAACAAATAATGGCGCTGTTCGGTCTCATTAGCAAACTGACCAACACACGAGATACAACAATAACAGAAGCCAAAGCAATCACACAACTTAAGTCAGCAATCAATAGGAAACTTGAATTACCTTTTTACAATCTAACTTCACAGTTCAATAGCCAATCTTACATTCAACACAGTTCTTGATATCATTCACTCTCATGTGAGATATTATTTGTATTAATTATGTGAGATACACACATCGTAGAGACATAAAAATGATCTTGTTTGAAAGAGAATAGTCGACTTTATATCCATTCGTAATACATTATTGGGCCCTAAAACCATTAGTTTTCGTTTTGAATTTTCGTCAAAATTTTCGGCGGCCATTTTGAATGATGACGTCATAGTTTGGCTATAGCTCATAGATGATTTTGCCGACTATCATGCATGACATCAGTGACATGCATTCTCTTAAAATATTTGTACTAGGGACTTCGTATTGACTTTTCTGTAGTAGAGGGATCAGATCACCGAATGTTACTAGCAAAATAACGGTGATTTAGTCGCCATTTTGAAAATTGGCTCTCATTGCGTTTGTGCAAGTTGCTAGGACCTAATAAGTCTAAAAATCAAAAAAAAATTAGGGGAGAATTTTTTTGGCAAAAATCGATTTCTGACACACCGTGGATGAACTGCAAAGTGCCGAGCTCACATCCACAATTAGAAGACAATATTTTGAAAGCTATTATCTCATGTAACAGCCACAAGTCTGTAATTCTTTGTTTTGAATGTATTATTGTTATACAAACACATGATGTATTGAGTTGCGTCTTGAATACTTTTAATTGAGATAGTTTTGTTCGTAATAATAAGTTCAGGTTTAATACAAAATATCGATATTTTTCGAAATATCTTCAATGATTGATGAAAAGTTTTACACATATAATCGCATCTAACTAGAAAGAGTTGATGTTCAGTCTATACATCTCTTAAAAGTCGGGAAAACAATAAAGTTATATTCACTTTCCATATATGGAAATCGTAAATTCAAAAAATCGAGTTTTTTCAAAATGCTCTCAATGAAAGATATTATAATTTGCATATTTGACATCAGCACATAAAACTGTACCGGAAACCATTGAGTTTTTGTTTGTTCACTATTTTGAGGGTTGAACCCTTCTCAGGAGCACTGTATTTTGCTCTCAACTGGATTAGTTGGGGCGTCTGTCCTACGGAGGCCTATCTATGTTATTATTTACACTTTCGGCTTAAATTGATGACGTCACTAAAGCACAACAGCTGTAAACTTTGAAAATCACGTTTGGATGATATGTCATCAAATTGATCTAAAATTCAAAAAATAAAATCATTTTGTTAATTTTAAAAAAATGGGACTTTTAAGTCCAACTGGATACGGAATGGGTTAACTAGACCTGTGCTCTACCAACTGAGCTACGAGCTACTTATGCGACTGTGTCAATCAGGACATTTTGCGAAACAATTAATACGAAAAATGCTTGGCGATGAACTTCTTTTGAAATGATGTTTTTGTCTTTTTTGCAGATTGTTCTTTAAAGAAACATTCAATTTAGAAATGGCCACCGCTGGTGGTAAGTATTCAATTTCCGTATGTCTTGTCTTTTGAGTAGGATTCTGTCTGTATGGCGAGTGAGAATTGATAGAATTAAAATGATGAGTATCGCGTCTCACATAATTAGTAAAGGACGTGTTCATTTTTGTTGAGATGAAATTTCATATACAGGAGAAGTTAGACTGAAATGTTTACATGGACAAGATTTAGCCGATGTTTCTGCATTTGATTACTTACAAATCTGGTGCGACATCGACTAGAATAGTATTAAATTCTACACACAGGACGCGGCGCGTCCAACCAAAATGCCTGTTCTCATCGATCCGCGTGGTGAGGGGCGGGAGAGGGGAATGGAGAGGTGGGCAACTGTAGATAACATATCATTGTGGACGTTTCTTATCGCTAAATAATTGACATATTCCCATTCCTTGTGTTACATGCATTCGAATGAGTCCGTAGGAGACACCAAATATGACATTTCCAGAGATTAACTCAGTTTTCAGAATTTACATGAAATCAGATGCAGCATTTCAGGCATAGTGACTCGAAAATGATGTCTAAACGACACATTGTCGAGGAAATACAAAGACGCTTTGCGATAGATGATCCCCAAACTTGTACAGCAGGGTTAGGACAGCATTGTACACTACGCGACCAAAAATCAATAAATACCAAAACTCTTGAATCATTTTCGATCAAGTCTATTGTAAACACAAGAGTTCGTATCTATGAAAGTGTGATGAACATAATCAACCCATCCGATATCTATGATTGTAAACTTCACTGTAGCTGTGCTTAACATGTGCTTACTTGATCATTTTAATCTGCATATAAATCTCATTTTGCTGATTTGTAACTTGATGCGCTGATGATGCATCAATCAACGACACGAAATCGATCCACGATGATTCAAGTGTTTTGATATTTATTCATTTTTGGTCGTACAGTCTACAATGATGTCATTGGTTTCATTGTCTTATAAAAGGGAAAGAACAGCTGCGGCTTCAGTGATTTTATGATACAATATCAACATTTTGTTACATGTATATCGACACTATACAATTATTGTGGCAGCGACTTTATAAGTCAAATGCCTTTCTCTAGTATTTTCGGTATTTTAACAAAAGGATTTTATCAAAGCATTCTTGCAGACAACTGAATCAGCGCACGATACTTACCTTTGGTTGTTTTAGGATTTGACAAGTGGCGAATCTACTTTAATGTTTTTCAATGTTCTAAAGGTCTAGCTGTTCGACGTACATATATCCGTTCCCACAGAGCACTGAAACGCTTCAACAACAAAGTTTTATTGAATTCATATTTTGCAAATGAAATGCAATGCAGTTAGTTTGAAGAGTTGACTATGAAAACAGATATCTGTAGTATTTACAATCAATATCAAACAAATTACTGCTATATAAAAACTTAATTTGTCAAAAGTACAATATTCATTCTCTTCTCAACTTTCGTTGAAGAGAATAAAAATTGAAATGAAAATGAGTAAAATGTGATAGAAACATTGCCTCATTGATTTTAACATTAGGACTGTTCATTAGCTATAATTCTACATGTATTTGAAGAATATTAAACTTATCAAATATTCTACCAGCAGAACTTTAGTTAATGAAAATCCCCAATGTGAAACATATAAATTCCTGCCGATGCAAAGGAAAGACTGCAACACATACAATTCTACATTTTTGTTACATTGAATCATTCTTACATTCTTTAATTTTTGCAATTACTGAAATCATCACATTAGATTTAATTACATCGTGGAATTAATCATTGAATATTTTCTATAATCACCGACTTTCATGTCAATTGGCAGCTACCAGTGACTACAACTGTGCACATTTATAGTCCCAAAATAATTGATAATAGAATTTCGAAATTATTTTCATTGGTTGAATTTTTCTTTGAGAACTTGTCGGAGAAATCTGTTGATTGTAGTTGCATACGTCTCACTGTAAGAAATGTGAGAAAGTTGATTTACTAAGAAATGTCAGACATTTGACTCATCTCACTAGAGAATGTGAGATAACGGAAAACTTTGACTTGCCGTGCCCAACTCAGGGAAAGCTGAGGATTCCCGACCGGTTTCTCTTCATTAATCTTTGAGGCTAGTTATTCCGGACTAGTTTCAAGGTCTTTAATTACCTCATCTTCAGTGGTACAAAGAGTTTTGACATGTACAATTCATATTTATATAAAAACTTTCTAAAACTCAATTACATGAAGAAACATCAAAATTGAATAAAGAAATGCGTCACAGCAATCGTCAGAAAACAATGCTGCAGTTC
Organism: Prostheceraeus crozeri; assembly: GCA_907163375.1. NCBI lineage: Eukaryota > Metazoa > Platyhelminthes > Polycladida > Euryleptidae > Prostheceraeus > Prostheceraeus crozeri. The sequence goes on along the minus strand of CAJQUW010008539.1, from coordinate 6,048 downwards.
AGCATGACGTCATGTTGGTAACCAAATGTCATGCTTTACTTCAGGGTCGGTCGCATGATGTGTCACGTCATAATTTTAGAGATAACAGAAATTTTCCGTTCCGTTCATTCGAAAGGCAATCTGTATCTTTAATCAAAATTGATTCAAGAATAAATGGACTTTTGTGAGATCCCAAAACTTTGAGATTTTCATGCTTAGGGGTTGCTCATGCATGCAAACTTCAGTTTGAGTAGGATATCCTCTCAAATGCTCACTTATGTGAGTGTTTCAGTGCATTTTTGTGGCACCAATATGCTGCATTGAGCAACGGTCACATCTGTATTGATAAACAATATTGGATTTTAATCCACTCGTAAAGTTGATTTACTAATATTGCTGAAATTCATGGTGAAAATGAGATCATCTTTCAGTTGAATTTTCTTCCCTTCAATAATCTGTGGGCAACATTTACACCTTCTGTTGTTACACTTAGTGATGCCTGTAAACTCTCTAACATTGTCCCATCTAAGTATTGACAGGAGTGAACGAGGTTGTTTGTGCGAGGAAATTTCGAAATTTTCAAATGGGTTTAGTAACTTAACACTATTAAAAGTTGGTTTTGTTCTATTTCGATATATATCATGATTGTTGGGGTTAAATATTGTCACAAAAGGAAGTTTATTTCTACTTTCTTCAATTTCCTTACCCTGCTCATTTTCCTTGCTCTTTTTATCTATTTTAAGTGTTTTTTCTATCGAACCATTTATTAATTCTTCGGGATAATTTAGTTTTCTTAAATTTGCTTTTGGTTCATTCATTCTTATCTTCAGATTATTCTTTTCTGAAGCTGTACGTTTTAACCTGAAAGCTTATCCCAGTTTAGGAATATCCCATTTATTCAGAATATTCCCTTTTCATAAAAGACCTCCTTTCATAACTAAAGTACTTTTAGTTTCACGGCGAACAGATCACCATGTGACTTAAAAAAGGAAGGGATACAATTTTTAACTTCATATGTAAAACATGCGAGAAATGCATCTTGTTGAGAAAGTACAGCAGGTATTCCATGAGATTACACTACACTTGGATGTGTAACAATTGGTGTGCCTGTATGTCAATGTTTCAAGGTTTTTATGCATGAGATACAAATTGAATCAGATACAAGGCTTTTGATTCCATTCCGAAAAAGAGATTGATTGATAACTTCAAAAATTTGATGCCCGAAAGTAAAATCTTGTCATTAATCGTTAGCAGCACCATTATCAATAAAGAATACAAAATTCTACATTGTGGCAAAGAAACACAATCCTTTTATCTTGAAAATGGTATTCTACAGGGAGATGTTCTATCACCAACTTTATTCAGTATTTACATAAATGACTTTATATATATCTTAAATGATATCAAAGACACGATTGATCCTGTAAGACTATTTGATTTGGAAATGTCATCAGTCATATATGCGGATGACATATTGCTCATGAGCGAAAGCATGCATGGTTTGAAAAGGCAATTGAAATTTCTTTACAAATATTGTACAGATAGTGGCCTTAGCATTAATTATGATAAGACTAAAATCATGACTTACAATATAGCTAATAAAATAGACAGAATTGACATCGTTCTTGATGAAAAATTGACATCCATAGAAGTAGTTGACAAATGTAAGTATTTAGGAATGTGAATATCAAAAAGTAACAAAATTCATTTGGAACAATTGACAACTAAAGGAAAGCAAGCCTCTTATCTACTCTGTAAACAGCTAAAAGAGTTTGGACAAGTTACTGGAGATATTTTAAAGAATACATTTGAGATGTTCGCGTTATCAAAAATGAAGCACTGTGCCGAATTCTGTTTCTTTAATAATCTAAAAAGTTTAGATCAAATTCAATATCAATTTTACAAAAGATATTACCATCTAAAGCTAGGGAGCAGTGTTAGTACAGAATATGAGACTAGGCTGAGGATAGAGAGAGAGACGAGGAGACTGAGTAGGGTTAGTGATAGACAGAAACTAGAGAGAGATAGGAGACGTTAGAGGTAGTAGAACGACTAGAAAGGTAGACGAAGTATAGTAAAAACTGAGTTAGTCGACTAGTCTAGGTAGAGACCTTAGAGGTAAGTGTCTTAGTAGACTAGGAGAAAGAACTAATAAGATGTAAAAGGCAGTGGGAGGAGAGAAGGAAAAGGGAGAGACAGAAGGAATTGGAGCTAGACGTTTCAGACAAGCGAGAACACGGTTAGGAAGGAGACCAAGAAGAAGAGGTAAAGAAAGAGGAGAGATAGAGTTGACGGTCAAGAGGAAGAAGTAGAGGAGAGGGGATCGAGGATAGACAGAACGAGATAGTGAGGCTTGAGGAAGGGAGAGCGAAAAGACTAAATTAAGGGGGAGGGACGTAGACCTGGAGTGGAGACATTTAGAGAAGAGGATAGGTACCGTAGGCGAGAGACTGAATCAATTAGTAGACCGGATAGAAGAGAAGGTAGAGATGAGGAGAGAGAAGTTAAAGAGCGCTAGGGGAGAGGGTAGTAGAGACTACAGGGGAGCGAGACGTTAGACGTAGTAGAAGACTAGAGAAGAGTAAGAGACTTATAAGTGGAGTATTAGACTAGAGAAAGTGTAGACTAGAGGGAGACTACTGAGTAAGAAGGATAGACTTCAGAGGGAGTGAGAAGGGTAGAGTTAGGATGCAGAAGGAGACTATAGGTGGTAAGAGACTTAAGAAGTCGGGGTGTTGAAGGTTAGGTAGAGTAGGAGACTAGCAGAGAAGAGTGGGTGAGCAGAAGAAGTGGATCAGAGGGGAGCGAGTAGGGGAGGAGGGAAGAGAGACGAGGTGGAGTAGCGTTAAGACTAAGTGAGAGACTTAGAAGGTAAGGGCGAGTGACAGGAGGACTATTGAGGAGAGGTAGACGAGGGGAGTATAGCAAGGGGTTGACTGACTAGATAAGTAGAGCGACAGACTAAGACTATGAGACGTAGGGCGGAGTTGAGAGAGAAATTAGGTAGAGGTAGAGATAGAGACGACTAATAGCAGGAAGCAAAGGGTAGCTAGGAAATATCAGAGAGGACCGTTTTAGAGGAGAGAGACCTAAAGAGGACTAAGGAGGAGGAAGAGACTACACAATTATTGTTCATAGGTGGCTTTGGATATGTCCTATGGTATGATATTTCTCGAAGGCAGTATGTGTTTTATTGGGATAAAAAGTACTGTACGAGAAAAAAGAAGGAAAGAAGTTTGATTAAAAGAAGTAGTATGATGGCATTATATCTCAATCTGACTTCAGCTGGGTCATTGATAGGTAGAACATACATGGTGGCTGGAGAAATAGGCAGGGTACTTACAAAACTCAAGCCTGCCAAATCTATGGGACGACCAGGTACCGGCTGCTAAAGGAAAAATATTTGAGCAATGCAAAAATCGAAGTGACAGCATTCATTTCGTTAGATAGAAAAAATGGGGATATCTCAGGCAAAAGATCGTCAATTTCCCTGGTGGGGGGGCCTTTTTGTTTTTGTGAATGTTGCTGAATTGTTTGATGGAGGATGTGTGTTTGATGTTGAATTGTGTGATGAGTGATTTGATTGTGGGTTGTTGTTTGTGTTGATGATGGTGTGCATTGTGATGTTGGTGGTGATTTGTGTTTGATTGGCGTGCTGAGATTTCTTTAGAATTATGTGGTTTTGAGAATACTATGAAATCATATCTGAATTTTGATATTGAATACATAAATCAATATCGTTATTTAAATTTCGACAAAAAATCACAAAATTAGATTTCGTAACTGGCGTTACGGAAATCGACTGCGATATGAAGCGTTTATGTGATAATTCGTAATGTGGAGGGACTTTGTATCATTTCATGATAGAATGCTCACTGACATCAAATTTACGACAAGAAACAGCGCCTTTGTTATGGAACTGTAGCAATTACAAGAGAATTCAATAAATTGATGAATATTTAGACTCCGAAACTGGTAAAATCCATCGCGAGGTTTCTCAAAAAAGCAAACGACTTGCGAACGGTAACTTAGAAATCACTAATCAATAAATATGAAATCTGGAAAATATTATTTTCGTCAATTCTCCTCTCCTTCTGTTCAGAATATGTTTTAACAATCACCGACCGCACGCTGTTTTCTGCCATCAAGCTATGTTTTTGTGGATATTATGTGAGCGCATATGCTCCTGTTTTCCAATGTTCCTGGAACAATGAACATTTTTCACTTTTGACTACAAACGTTGTATTCCAAGTTTCTCTCGTCTCTTGTTTTAGCGGAAATAGGTCCAGCATTTTGTTATCTGAATTAATTTGTGTTCGTTCATTACGTTATAGTCCGGCAGCCAGATGTGAGTTTCTGCAGGGAAGCAAGACACTGGAGCAGGACGTGCAGATTTTGCAGATTTAGTGTATAAGGTGTATATCATTCTGTGAAAGTCTCGTTTTCGGCCTCGTTCCTGCAGAAAACTCGTTCTGGCTGCCGGAAAATATTACTTTATCTCGACGAATTTAATTCAGCGATACGTTAGGCCTACGTATACTATCAAAATACTGATTTAAAACCATTAAATTGTCTGGTTAATTGTCTCGTGCACAGTCAGCCATGATATTTCAATTTTGGCTTGTGAAATTTCTACGTCAGCAGTGCTCTTGTCTCGTCAAATAGAAAGCTACTACGCACTTTATTTCTTTGATTGTAACCAATTGTAGCATTGTAAATGATGAGCTCTATGTGTCATTGAAACACGTGTGTGTGTTTACATATATAAAATGAAATTTACATCAGGTGCTTAAGAAGTTCAGTTCTCAGGTTATGTGACATCACCGTTGAAGAAGTTCGTGCAACTACAACATGTTTGGAGCCACGAAATACAAATATTTACTATTGATTGGCCAGAATGTCCACCTGGCCTATCTCCAATCGAAAAAGGTACTAAGAATGTTCCTGGTGAAAGACAGATGAAGTGACTCGCTACCATTTCGCATCACGAAGTGTATTGAAGCTCGCTGGAGTAGGGCGCATGCATTATCGAATTTGATTAGATTATCTTATTTGTTTTATGAACAAAGGCATTCTTTGGTACAACAACTTGATTACATGATGATGTATTTCCCATTCTGTAGTTGTTTTCTGCCTAAAACTACATGTTTCAATAATTTGTAGTGAATGCATATGCTACTGATCAGTCACGGAACAGTTGTATCATGATAGTAGTATACAAAAACTTGTATGATTGATTAGGTTTGAATAACTTCATATTTATTGACAGAATTTTTTTGAGCAATCAGAAATGAATTATTCGCTTCAAATGAATGATGTAAATTTCTCAACATTCACCATTTGTTGCAATAGATAGCTGAACTCTATATCTTAAACCCTACCTACGTTATCATTGAGCATTTTCTTTCAGATATATGTAAGGTGATGATTTCATCTTATGACGAAAAATTGGACAGAGAGCTTCCACTTGTCCTTGACACACCCTGTATGCTTGTCATGGACATGTGGAACACGAAGCACTTTGGTGCCTTTGGCAATCACGTGTTCATGTCGAATGACCAACGTGTTCAATTTGAAATGGATTTCACTCTCCGTGACATCGGGGAAGTCCATAGAAGGCTCGAAACATCGTGGTCCTCACTGTCGTATTGTCAGACGAGCCGACTCCAATGTTGACAGAGGAACGCTTTGATTGTCAAGGACGGACGATGTAGAGAAATACTTTGTAAGACCGTATTACAAGATACGATGATCTAATTCCAAACAATCAAGGACTGTGCTTCTATCACAACGGGAAATTGCTTTCAAGAAAGAAAACATTTCGACAACTTGGTATTCCGAATAACGGGAGTCATCACAGTGAGGGTAAAGCAAGCGCTGTTGAAGCTTCAGACGGCTGCTCGCAAGATGTTCGAGTACAAGAAGATCAGTTGCCTGCAATGTGAAAGAAACAAGTGAAACATTTGAGAAGGAGAACTTCTTCTTTAACGTCAAAGAATTACCAATTTATCCGCCTGACCATTCGCTGGATATCAAAGGACGGTTGAACGTGACAAGACCAGAAATCAT